>VDFB02034494.1:0-15804 GCA_007258455.2 Sequoia sempervirens
TTAGTCACAACAATTAAAAAATGACTAAATAAATAAATAAATAATTAGTCACATGAATTGGTAATTTCCCTCTTCCCCGCCATTTAAAAATTTCATTACAATTAAAAGTAATATGTAAAATATTTGGAAGATTTGAAACTATGAAAAAATTTCCTGCCTTTATCCTTCATAGGGAAGGGTTTCTCCTCGCCACTCAAAGGAGCAAAGACCAACACCACACAAAACCAGATCCAAATACTGAAGGAAACCTACAGCTAAAGCTTGGAAGTCATTCACACATCACCAAAAGTTTCAATGGAAGCAGATGCCATTATTTCCAAAGTGGAAGGCTCCAACTTAAGCTCTAGATTGTTCTGATGCCCTATGACTGTGTCTTTTAGGGATTCCTAGTGAAATAGAAGTTTAGAAACCTATTGAATGGTGAGGTGTTTGATGGCTTGGAAGTGGTTTATTGAATCAAGGGAGGAATTTTGGGTTGCACTCCACACTATGCATCTTTAGGTAGTCCCTCAACACTATACATCTTAAGATTTTATGGCTAGATTAGTTACAATTCTTTTGAAAATTTGGAGACGTTTGTCCCTTGGAAGGGTGCATCCTAGCATTTTTTTAAGAACTTATTAGCTAATGATGCTGTGTATTTTATAAAGCTGAGTTTGATCATTATCAACATTGGGATGAATTATAAAGAAAAATCATATAGAATTAGTCTCTTTTCCCCATTGAATAAATCTATGTTAATCACGTTTAAGGATCTAGTGCAACTATTTGGAGGCACATGAAACAATAAATCAAATATATAAGTATATTTTAGAAGTCAAATATTATCATATGGCTTTCTTTGGGCAGATTAGTGGCAGAAAGATCCATGTCTCCCCATTGATACAAGATCTTCACTCATAAGATATTAGATAGTCCAATCCACGATTCAATATCAATAACATACTAATAACATCTAAAGCTATTTTTTTTACTTTTAATGACAGTTTTCATTAGAATTGGGACATATGTACCTAGAGTATCCCCTACAATAGGATTCCAACTAAAACACTTGTGCTACCAGTTAGAAGTAGGCATTTACATTATTTGCTCTGCTTGACATATGGCTTGGGTAGACAAAGGAGCTTAGATCATAGAGGCTATTAAACCTAAATTGGTTTTGAATAGCTTCTTAATAAAGTTTCTTTGTTCCTTATATTTTGTTTGATTTTGTTCTTTTTGATGTTAGATAAGTATTATTGTGTGGTTTCAGTATTTTTTGTTATTTTTTGCTATTGTTGTTTGAGTAGTTTGGATCTCTTTCATAAGCTCTAGATTCTATTTGGAAAGAAAAGAAATTGAGATTCCAAAATTTTGATTAAATCCTTAGGTTCTAGTTTCTTTCAGATTCTTTTCATTTTAGTTCACACTCCAGTGTTTATTTCAACACACATATTAATAGGTTTACTTGTAATAGCAAATGTTAGTATTCAAATTCAAACCTTTTTATATCCAGATTTTGAGTCTAAAACCTTAAACCTCAAATTTTTGAGCCATAAAAGTAGGTTTCTATTAGAAACCAATTTTGCATTACAACATGAGAATATACATTTATTTGCATTGAATTTGAATGGTATCATGAGGTTTGGGCGAGTATGACAACTGGAGGTGATTTTAGTGTATAAAATTTAGCAAAGAGAGAGATCCTTCTACACCACCAAGGAGTGCATGAAATGATGAATGGCAACAAGCACTCATTTGAATGAGTAGGGGTAGTTCTTGAGCCCCTCTAAGAGATTTCCATGCAAGAAGATTGAGTTAACTACTCCAAGACATCAATTGAGATTATCAAGGATTTTCAATGAGATAAATCAACATGTTTGTCCCTTCTACACCTAGAAGTTGGTGAAGAAAATTGAAGCATTGAAGAAGCAGTTGTACTCTGTGTTCTCCTTTTGAAGATATCTTCCTTGTTTCTCTCACACAATTAATTACTTGTCTCTTATATCTTGTTGTAATTAGGAAAAATATGGGGATCAACTGGACTTTTGGTATCAATTTCTACATATCAAATTTATAACACATGCTTGAGCCTTCACAATCAATAAAATAACCAATTATTTCCTTTCTCTTGTAAGGTTCCATTGTGTTTTCTTAAAGAGTTGTAGGTTTCATAGCTACACCTTTCTCCTCCTAACCATTTTGATAGTATTCCATGAGTTTATTTGAATGCAGGTAAGATTCTTGAGGTTGTTTTGTGCTTGATAAGTAGGTCCAGGGCTTCTCCTATTATTGGTGTATCACCTTCTTTGTACTTTCAGTCACTTCACCCTCCTTTTCCATGATGTGAACCTTGTTTAGATTATTGAGTATTTTTTTTAGCAGTGTCTATAGGTAGAATATGGACGTCTTGAAAGAGTAGATCATAAGATAAATTTGGGTTGTCTTTGATACTCATAAATAGTTTGTAAAAACAATATTATTATCTTTTGTGGGTTGCATTATCTATTTATGATTTTATTCAAGTAGTTTAAATTTTACCCTCAATTAGTTTTTCTTGGTTCTTTGTATTTGACATATTGAAGATTAGATAAGATTTGTGTTTTTTGTCATTTAAATGAAGAAATGTACTTGTTTTCCATGTAATTTTAGAACATGGTTTTTAAAAACATAGTTGTAGACATTCAAGGATGAATTTTTCTGTCTATTTTAAATCTTTTAATGTAGATTTTTTGATATTGTAATGTACCAGGACACTTGAGGTTTATAAAGTGAATTAATAGCAATGTTAGTTGTTGTATGTAGGAAAACTTGCACCCCTTATGAAAATTCCCCTTTACCCTTCCTCACTTTAGAAAACCAAATTCAAAGGTTAAATTCCACATAAGCCCATAACCTTTGTTCCACTTGGCATCCGTTTTGTGTGTCGGCAGAGGAATAACTATTGGGGATGCCTATGCAACACGTAGATTTTTGCATGACATGCTTACATCCCTGGAAGATTATTGTGTCTAGAGCCTATAGAGGCATTACACTTCCCATTGGAGTTCAATTCAAAATTCCCCCTTTGACCAACTGACCCAAATATGGCCATTTTCTTCATTCTCTACTTCAAATTCACTATTAATTCTTCCATTTCAACCATTAGCTAGTGAGCTCTTGGAGGAGGTGGTAAGATTTCTTGTCCTCTCCTCTATGATTTGGTTGAGTAGCATACCACTGTTTGGTAGTGATTTTGTGTTCTTCATTTCCTTCATTATCATACTTTTCTCATTATTGCTATCTTGGCTATTCGTGGAGGTGGAAACACCAAAATAGGGGCCTAACTAAGGTAGGCCCTTGTACAACCACCCAATAATTTTCCTCTTTCTTGTGTATAGGTGGAAGTCTTCTTGGAGCTAGCTAGCGAATAGGCTCTTTTGTGAGATCATTCTTGTCACCCTAGCTTTAATCTACTTGTTTTATCATACTCATCTATACATTTCTTATTTCATAGTGTTATTTTGTTCTCCTAAAAACCACTAGCTAGGCTGTTAGTCCATTTTCTAGTGTTCAACCTTTTCTTTTAGTCCTCTGGTTGCATGCACACTAGCGCACCTGAGAGATGCCAACACACTGCACTGTCATCTTAGAACTGTGGTTTCATCCTCAGGAAAAGAGCTTCCTGATGCACAATGTTGAATCTGAAAATTGGCTCACCTATCTCCATTTTGAGTTTTGGGTCTGTAGAGTGATTGAAGGGCCTTATAGTACTTATCATTCTATTCCTTCATCTCTAAACATCCCTTTAAGTAGAGGTAAGTTATAGAATCCTTTAGCTCTTGTCTCTCCATGACTTGGGGCCTTGAATGTGGTTGGTCCCCCTCTCTTACATTTTTGGTGAACCTAAAGCAAACCATTTTGGTTTCATTCTGCGATATAGAAAGTTCCTTTTCTTGTATCCTAGGAGTGTTGTGGGAATGGGTGTTGTGAGGCTTTCACCTTACAACCCAACCTATGGCCCCTAGTAGGTGTAGTTGGAAGGTTCTAAAGGTTTTGTGTAACAAAACCTTAATTGGGTCACCATCTTATCTTTTAACCTTTAGAGACTTTCTGAAAGTATCATCTAGTGTGTGCAATGGCCTCTTTCCTGCATCAACCTATCCTCTCTACACAACCTGTGGATAGTGGTACTAGTATAACCTTCACTTCACATGACCTACCAATGGGTTTTAATATAGAACCATGTCCTCTCTACATCCCTATGCAAATATATGGAAACATTGTCACAGGTGTTCTCATTGATCCAACATTTCAAGTAAACATCATAACTAATGAGATCATGCTAATCAACTTCTTGCATAAAGATGGGTACAATGCACTTGTGAGCACCATCCACACACGTGATGGAATTTTTGTGCCCCCTTTGGGTAGTATTGTCCTGTCAGTCTTGGTTGGGCCTAAATATGTGAAGCTTCTATTTGACATAATCCCTAGGTCTAAACTCTTTAGAGTGAAGTTGGGTATCCCTTGGTTAGTAGCTATGAATGTCATACCCTCGGTCATGCATAGATGTTTAAAATTTATCCATGGAGGTTTCATGCATGTGATTCATGACACCAGTTATAAACCACCAGTTTCTCATGGTAGCTACTCCTTATATTACTCTTAGCCTACACTCGTTGGTCCTCTCCCACCTAGGATAGACCTTTTGCACTGAACATATCAAAATTATAAGAAAGGGTGCCTAAGGCTGAAAATGAGATACCCTCCATCACCTTATGTTGTTTCACATAGGGCTTGTCTAAAAGCTCACAATGATGCCACCAAGGCCCGTAGAAGGGAATAAGAGAAGAGGTCTCGAGATCCTCCTTCTTCCTCTTTTGTTGTTCAACCCGACACTTCCTCTCACCCCACTAAGGCACCATCAGATTTTGTTTCGCGTTTGCGAGAGAATCCTATGGTGCCTATCTTGCAATCGTGCAAACCCGAGAGAACACACAAAAGAAATATTTTTTAAATAATTAAGTTAAACATACAATACATTAGTCATAATCACACAATCATATTACATTACATTATCACACTTAGTTCTCTGGGGCATGCGGGGTTACATTGCAACCACAAAATGGAAATAAAAGCTACTGATAAACCATGTAACCAATTATAAAATAATAACCATGAATAATTGTACATCCAAGAACCAAGAGCAAGTATATTAAGATACCACATAATGCAATCATATGAATCTCATCAAATAAAATTACATAGAATCCTAACTATTACATCATTGTTATAATGTTACATTACAATCTTTTGATATAAGAATTACAATGAATTTCCCAAACAAGTGGGATGGTACAAATTACAATAAATTTTGAATAACAAAATGAGCACTGGTACAACTCCAACTGCGGAAATGTTGTGAACAAAGGATGCTGATGGGGAACACAACGGGTGTGGAGCACGTTCCACCCAACCATGTGAATTATAGATAACTCACCCCCCGTGCTCAGAGGTGACAATGAAGATAACTCGACCATGATTGTCAAACTGACTCCATGACAACAAGGTACAAACTCAAATACAAACTCAGAGAATACAATTAAATCAAGCAATGACAATAAAGTCACCAAAAGTATGCTCAAATCACTTTCACAAGAATGCAGATCAACAATAGGAGTACAAAACAGGAAATTGATACAACATCCAAATCAAAATACATTCCGAGAGGCAAAAGAAGCAACAAGGCAAACAAAGTCTAGTGGAAATTAATAATACGCTCTTATAGGATCTACAGATCTTCCTCCAACATGAAATCGGCACCCATCTATGGATCTCAGCAACCCTTCCTCCTGCCGAGTGCCCAGCACCCTTAGGGTGCTCATCCCGAGGTCAATAACCTCTCCATGAAGGCGAGATTGCTTGACTTTACCCGACCACAGCCCTCAATCCATCATTAATTACATGATAGCCCTAATACATAGATGAGAAATCAATTTTTATTATCTTGAGTCTTTTACTGCCATCCCTAATTGTATTTTAGGATTTATCACTTGTTTAGCTTCTCTTATGGTTCTCTGTGCACTTCCTCCCTTGGTAGCGGTACAAAGAGCCACTCTCCCTGAGCCCCCTAACGGAAAGTGAAATAAGACAAGGGTTGAACCTCAACAAATAAGCATGATACCAAAACAAGAACAAGCGAGGCATTAACCCTCTCGCAACAACTCAGAACCAACAAGTCTTAACAACCGTTCAACCCTTCCAAACATGAACCATAAGTTTTCAACTCCAAAGAGGAAATTCAAAATGAGAATAATATTCAAAAATAAACAAGCCTCTGGAACAAGGTTTCAAATCAACAACTGGGTTCCCACATCGACATTAAAGCCAACACAATAACAAAATGTAACTACACATAATTTGATGATCTCAAAACACCATATCAACTTTACTCAAAGCAGTTAAGAAAGGAAGCACTACAGTTTTCTCAAGATCAATTATTAAATTCGCAAAAAACAAAGAACAACTGATATATGTAAATAATACATTAAATTTTATTATAATAAATTCATTAACATTCTATTTCCAAAGACAAATATATTTCTATTAAGAGAAACCATTTACTTTTAAAATCTATTCATTGTATATGTAAAATAATACATTATAATTTATCATATATTTATATATATATAATTAAACACACACACACACACACACACACACACACATATATATATATATATCAATTTTCATAAATTAAATTTAAACTGAAATAAATAAATAAATTAAAAGCAGTTATATATATGTTTGATGAAATTAAATTTAAGAAGCAAAATAAAGGAAAAAGCAAACTAACAAAAGGGAGGTCTTTACCTCCCTGCCGACGCAGTCCTTTAGACTGCTATGCGGCAGTCATACCACTGCACCAGGGTACAGGGGGGTACGGCCAGTCCGTCCGTCCCAACCCTTTATAATTTTTTTTATTTTTATATATTTTTTATATATGTATTTTTTTTTTAAATAACATTTCCATTTTGTATTAAATGTAAATTCCGTCCTTAACAGGCACGGACGCCGACCTAGTTCGGCTCAAAAATAAACTTAAAAATTACAATTTTCAGACATAACTCAATGGAAAATAATAACCTCAATCAAATTCCATGTATTTTATATATATATATATATATATATATATATATATATATATATATATATATATATATATATATATTTGTACATCCACCAATAAACGGGGTATTGAATAAACTAAAGTTTTCAGAGCAGAGATAAAATTTCCTCAACAAATATACAAAGGTACATATGGTTTTTAATTAAATACTATATACTCTCATAATCTGAAATCCATTTATTTTATTTTATTTTATTTTTGCAGAACAGAGGAATATTATATTAAATCCCAAAGCTTTAAGAATCGGTTTAACTATGGTGATTTAATGGCTTCAAAGAAAGAGCATAATTTTTTCTCATGACCCTGTTTTAAAGAAAAAACTCAGGACATTCAAAATAGCGAGTTTAAAACAACGATTTTCACAATTTTTTTTTTGATAACCATATTTTTAGGTGCCAAAACTCCATATTTTCTAATTTGCTTGAAAACCCAATTTTCCCAAATCACTTGATAACCCAGATTTTCCCCAAATTATTTGAAAACTCAGATTTTTTTTCTAATTTGTTTGAAAACCCAGATTTTTCCAAATTTACTTGAAACCCAGATTTTTCCTAATCTATTTGAAAACCCAGATTTTTCCAAATTTACTTGAAACCCAGATTTTTCCTAATTTATTCAAAACATTATGATTTTTATTGAAACTTTAAACAATAAAGAAAAAGGGATTCTTTTTTGGAACCTGGACTCCTGCTTGTTGGAAATATGATGAAGTTCTTGCTCCAACTAGCCCTTCGAATAGCTTTCGCTCCTTTCCTCAGTACTTCCTTTCCAGCTTCTTCTTCTTCTTCCTTTGTTTTTTTCTTGATAAATTCTCCACACAAAACTTTACCAGCACAATCTCCCTCTTAAAAAAAACTAAAACCCAGAACACTAAAACAATTTTTTCCAGCAAAAGAAGAATCCCCCTTCCCTTTTTCCAAAACCTCTCTATATTTCCCCTCCTACATGCAACCCAATAGACATTTTCTATTTTTAGAATTTCATTTTCTGCCCACACATGATTTTCTTTTGTCCTTATTATCTTTTACCATACTTTCAGTTTTCTTCCCTTTTTTTTTTTTTTTTAAACTCCATTTTTGCAAGCCTTACTTGCTCATGCACAAGATTTAAATTTATTTATTTTATTATTATCTTCAACTTGGTAATTTATTTACATTAACAATACACAATTTAATATTTAATCAACATTTAATAAAATACATGACCTTTCAAATAAATAAACATTTAAATATTTAAATACAATTTAATCTAATATTTTAATCAGCAATTTTTAAATCAAATACACCACAACATATAAAAATACCAACATTAATTATGTACAACATAACACAACCACAACCAAAAATCATGACAACTACAAAACATACAATACCATTCAAACAAGACGGTCTGACATCATGGAAAGAGATAACTTCATTGTCACCTCTGTTTCAACTTTATACCATTGGGTTATTTGTGCTCACCCTGTCCTGCCGAAGCAGGTGGAATCAAGACTATGTACCTGCAATACCTGCATACAAATGAAGTCGTGTACATGTACATATATATATATATATAATCAAAGCATTGTATCGTGAGAAGGAATCGCAGCATAACAGAGCACTCACAATGAGTGATGCTACACTTTCCTTCATCACATCTATCCTAACAATTATAATACGATTGATAAAATGACATTTCTAAACTAACAATTCATCTCATGACATAATCTATTAAATCACTACATCATAATATAACTATGAAAATCAACTAACATCACCAACCACAATGTCATATGAAATAATCATGTCCACAAAAGGAGTAACAGAATCATCAAATGTCTAACTAACCAATCACACAAAACAGTACCATCATAGTATCAATGTATCAAATCAAAGCATAAACTAATGAGTCCAACTAGCAACTAGGAGGGTTATTACAGTGCCTGCTTGGAAAAAGCCCAAATGTCCCACATTTGAGCTTCATGTTTTTCCCACAAATCTTAGGCACATTTAGTATAATAGGAAGAAAGGTCCCCATGTAGAGTCCTCTTTGTCTTGACCTCCATAGCCTCCTACCACTCCTACTCCCAAAGTAGTGTACAAGAAGAGGCCCACTATCGAGGCACTTGAGCCAACTCCCCCCATTGCCTCTCAACCTGCAACTCTTGCTCCCATTCAGGAGTCTGTTCCTCTAACGAAAAACAATTGTAGTGGACACTCCCATGGATGAGCAAGAGCCTTTTGTTCCTTCACAACCTCCAGCTTCTGATTCAAAGAGTCATAGAAAATTCCTTGTGCACAACACAAGCATTGATGAAAGGCTCTCATAGCAGAGTAGGCCACCTTATAGAGGAAGGAAGAGGAGATAGCCACCCTTGTATCAGGGCTTCCCATTGCATCCTCCTCTCTCCTCCCCTCTACTTCTATTCAAACCAACTTTGTATCACTTCTGGCTTTTGTTGCGAGTGCGAATGCACCTGACCCTAAAAAGGTGTAGGTGTTCATCACTCCTTCGGTGGAGCTGCTTCTGTTGATTTCCCTTTTAGATGTCTAGCCTTTCCTAAAACCCATGGATATGACTAATACTTTAGTTGTATCTACTATAGTTCTCTCCTCCTCTTCCTCTGCACTTCTTGCCTCATTCGTGGGGAGTTCAGATCTTTTGATGAAGCAAAAGGTAGAGAGTGGTCCTTCCAACAATGAAGGACGCAAGAGGAGTCCACCTTCTCCAAAAGGTGGTCCTGTGCTGAGTTGTTCTATACTAGTGATAGAACTAGTCCCAACTTCCCTTGAGTTTTTCACTACTTTCAAATCACTTGATGATCCTAGTGGTGAATCTTGGGAACAACATTCTCTATCTATTGAGGTAAAACATGGCACTCTTGTAAAGTGCATGTTTAACTCTCTAGATGAGGTTCCAGGCTTGTCAGCAATCTTTATGAAATCACTAACCTTAGCTCCATAGGAGCTCGGTGGAGAGGACCTTGCAGGGTCTTCTTCCTTAGCCCTTGTTGCAGGAGGGTCAGAAGCTCGTCCTCTTAACATTCCACCACTGCAGGCCCATCCTCCTTCCCCCTACGATGATCTAGAGTGGGAAGTAGATGACCTATTGGTTGATCAATGTTAGGGGAGGCCCCTTTTTATCTTTATATTAGATGTGTGTGTGTTGTGATGCATTCCCCCATGATCGTGCTATGTGTGCTTGGATGACCCTAGTTTCCCCTATTGGTTCTTGGATACAAACATGGTTTTTGTGTCATAAACCTTCTTCTATTTATATCATCATTCTTCCATGTTTGTGACTTGATTATTGATAAATTGGGGATGATGCAAAGAATTGGGGGCATTTAGGCTTCATTTCCATGTTGACCCAATTTTATATTTTTACTTTGTCTTCTCGTGCATTCTTCACATGTTCTGATATAGTAGGGGGTTGTTGACAGTTCATTTTATATACTATTACTATACATATATATATTTATGAGTAGTTCTAACCCCAAAATATTAGGCTACCCATGTTCCCTTTGTTTGTAATGTCTCTTGTTTCCTTTTTCTTTTATCTTTCTCTTATTTTATTGAGTTGTCCCTCTCATGTGTGACGATGCAACTTCTATAACACTTTGTTTTTCAAAAAATGCATTCATTGTGAATGAATATTTTCTTGAGAATCTTCACAAACTCTTTTTCAAGTATCACATTCTCGACTTGAAACCCTAATGGAATTGTTTCCTTCATCACGGGTTCATAAAGAAATAACCTAAGAACCTTCCTTCAAAGTGGGAATAACTTTGATCTTCCCCTCATGTGGGGGAATATTCTTCCTTTCAAATTCCTTGATGAAGTGAACATCTTTCAAAAGGATTCCTTGACGATGGATTGATTCGAGAAAAAGACATCTCTTCTGTACTTTCAAATAGCACATCCCTTGAGTGGACCTCTTCTTCATGTTGGGTTCCTGAGGGACCCCTTTGAAATTCTTCCAACTTGTTGGCATTCTACGCAACTATCCGCTTACTTTCCTGCATGGCCACATTTTATCATGTTATATCTAAGGGTAAACATGTCACTTTACAGGTGCACTTGTGAAGCCACTTTTTGACTCTGCAGAGTTTTCTTTCTTGGGTTTCCTCCATGTGAGATATCTTGGGGGATACTTCCCTATAGGTCTGTAGGCCTGTAGGGCACTTCCTTTGAGCTTCCTCCATGTGAGAGATCTTGGGGGTGGCTCCCCTACAGGTCTACACGTTTGTAGGGTGCTTTCTTTGGGTTTCCTTCATGTGAGGGATCTTGGGGGATACTGTCCCTACAGGTCTGCGGGTCTGTAGGAAAATTTGTATGGGTTTCCTTCATGTGAGAGATCTTGAAGGACACTTTCCCTACAAGTCTATGGGCCTGTAGGGTGCTTTCCAAGCTTCCTCCATGTGAGAGATCTTGGGTGGCAATTTCTTGTAGGTTTGTATGTTTGTAAGGTTCTTTTCTAGGTATCCTCCATGTGAGAGATATTGGGGGACACCTTCCTTCTAGGTCTGCAGGCTTGTGAGGCACTTTCTTTTTGGGCTTCCTTCATGCAAGAGATCTTGGGGTTTTCCTCCTTACAGGTCCACAAGCTTGTAAGACACTTTCTTTCTTCATCTTCATAATTTTGTGGGGCTATGAAGTCCTTTGCTTGTCCTTCACTCTTAATTTTTCCAGATCGTGGTCTACTTCCTCGACGGTTTAAGTATACATTTCTAACCTTATTGCTTCTCTGATCTACTTTACTAAAGCATTCATTAGTATTTTTGCTCGCTAAAGTGTGGGAAAATGTATAGGAGTGAATTTCCACCCCTTATGCAAATTCACCTTTACCCTTCCTCACTTTAGAAAGCCAAATTCAAAGGCTAAATTCCACATTGGCTCGATACCTTCATTCCACTTGGCATCTGTTTTATGTTTCGGTAGAGGAATAACTATCAGGGACACCTATGCAGTGTGCAGTCATCTGCATGGTGCACTTATGTCCCTAGCAAATTCCTATGTCTGGAGCTTGCAGAGGCATTACACTTCCCATTGGAGGTTGATATGTAATTCCCCCTTCAACCAACTGATCCAAATATGGTTTTTTTCTCCATTATCTCCTTCAAATTCACTATTCATTCTTCCATTTCATCCTCTAGCACACTTTCCAAACAATTTTCTAAGCATTATCTTATCATCCATCATTCTCAAGCACTTTTAGTAGCACTTTGGCACTCCATAGCAGCAACAACACTTTTTCAACTCTGTAGAGCAAGTGTGGAACCAACACCATTGTAGCAGAGGCTTGAGTCCTCTCATTTTCTCCTCTAGTAGTTAGTGATCTCTTGGAGGAGGTGGTAATCTTTCTACTTCTCTCCTCTACAATTTGGTTGAGTAGCATACCACTATTTGGTAGTGCTTTTTGTTCTTTACTTCATGTCCTTATTTATCATACTTTTCTCCATTATCACTATCTTGGCTGACTGTGGAGGTGGAAACACCAAAATGAGGGTCTGACTAAGGTAGGCCCCTATATAGCTACCTAACAATTTTCCTCTTTCTAGTGTGCAAGTGGAAGTATTCTTGGAGCTACTTGGTGAACAGTCTCTTTTGTGAGATCATTCTTATCAACCTAGCTTCAATATACTTGTTTTATCATATTCATCTATACATTTATTATTTCATAGTTTTATTTTGTTCTCCTACAAACCCATAGCTAGGCTATTAGTCTATTTTTCTAGTGTTCAACCTTGTCTTTTTAGTCCTCTAGTCACATAGACTCCAGCGCACATGAGAGACATTAGTGTGTCACGCTACCGTCTTGAAACCATAATTTTTCCCTCAAGAAAAGACCTTCCTAAGGCATAGTGTTGAATCCAAAAATTGGCTTTCCTAGCTCCATTCTAAGTTTTAGGTCTATAGAGTGATCGAAGGGCCTTATAGTCTTCATCATTCTTGTCCTTCATCTCTAAACACCCCTTTAAGTTGAGGTAAGTTAGGGCAGCCTTCTACTCTTGGCTCTCTGTGACCTCAGGCCATGAACATGGTTTTTCCCCCTCTCTTATAGTTGCTTTATATCCAATTTTATATGTGCTCGCTCTTGGAAAGAATGTGTGCAAGTATTTCTAACCCCTCTTTCTCATTATTTGTAGTTTTTACTATTCATGACTTGTAACTTACCATGAAAGTACATGTTTCAACAAGCCCTTTAATATCTGAATATGCTACTTTGTTTCAAGGATACTCTTAAAATTTTGGTGCAAGGATTTTTTTTGACTTATTGCATTTGAAATTGCATAGATTTTTGTGACAACTTCAAAATAATTCTAGAACAAACATTTATTCAAGTATTCATCTTGAACATGTGTTCGCACATTTTTAGGCCTGTAAGGTTTCACGTGGCAACATGTTTTATCTTTAACACATATAATTTATTTATCTTTAATCAAAGCTCATTTTTGGAGAAACTATTTAATTTATTATCAAAAACATTTTGGAAATTTCTCTCCATTCATCTTAGATGTTTGAATGATGTAATTGAGAGGGTTAACATGTTTCTATAGTTGTTATTTTTTTAAAACGAGGCACGCTTATATGTTGAATTCTTAGTAATAATATATAAATTTTATTATTGGATACATATATAATCAATATTTTCTCATGATGAACTAAAAGCATTTCCTAACTTACAAGAAATCATAAATCGTAAAAGTTTAGGAAATATGCTTCGAGTTTGGAAAGCATGAGCTTGATTTTAAGTCTCTGGGTGAAAATAATTTCAATAATTTAGTTTTAGGCTTAAAAGGGAGGTATTCATTAAATAATGGGAGTTTAATCAAATTCAAATTCCATAATTATAGGAGTCCTTATCTTCCTAAAAATTCAGTATTCTTCATAATACAAGGGGTGATTAAGATTTATAGGCCTTACACTACTAGCTTTGTCGGGCATGTTCATTCCGAACCAATAATTGTTTTTGTTCCTCAGTTTTCTCATCATGTCTCTGTCCTCTAGTCTCTCATGTAGAATTCCCATAGGAAGCTCCCTTGCATTGTGTTTGTGTTATTTTCTTCTATTCCAATGAGTCTTCTTTTCCATGACATTACTTGGTTGGCGAGACTCCAAAGGTTGTTCCACAACAATCTAAAAATTTGGTGTTAACAGCTTATTCTTTTGACATTAATTTACTCTATCGGTGGGACTGTGAGTCATGACCCAACAATAGTGTGATAATGTTCCTTCATCAATAGGACTGGAGGTCTTCACTGGGATGTTCAACTTGGCCTCCCCAATGGAATGATGGTATTAGAATAGCATGGTTCAGCATGTGAAGTTTTTTGATGCAAGGGTTCCCTATTGGCAGGATGATTTCCCCTATCTGGACAATGGTCTGATAAGTGTGAATTGATTGCATCGGTGGAACCTTCTATGTCATTTCCTCGATGACCCAATGGTTTCCTTTGTATGTTACATTCATCATCATGACTCCCTTGTATCAGCGAAAGGTGACTTGTGGTCTCCTAGATGGAGCAACAATTTGTTGTCAGTGTGATAGGATGATATTAGTGGGAGATGGACTAGAGTCTGGATGATAGTTCAAGGGTGATAGATATACGATGGTTAGTGGTGAATGATGGTTGATAAAACCAGAGGCCAACACGTGGAAAAGTGATATTAAATATTTCACATCGTAGTTGTGAAATATAATTCTCTTGGCTGGTATCGTTTGCGATGTAATGACTTGGAGACTTTGAAAGTTGATTAGGTGATCTATTTAGGATCTAGGACTAATTGCTTTTACAGAATGCTTAACGTAAAAGATCGATTATTACAACATTTAATTTAAATGATTACAAATTTAACTGCTCAAATGAAATAAATGAACATAAAATAATTAAATAAATGCCAAGATAAACTAAGAAAGAAAAGAGAGAAGAATAGAGAGACGAAACCAAAGTTGATAACGAAGTTCGTCCCTAAGGACTACGTCTCCGGGTCCCTCTCCAATGGAGGACCGATCCGATTAGCTCCAAAAATCAGTTACAATGGCTTCAAGACTATCTCCTTCAAGCATTCAGCAGCATGACAGTACTCTGATATGCAGAAATGTCTTCAAAGACTCTCGAGCATTCTCCCGCTATCTCAACCTGGACTTGGAAAACAAAGGTCTATACCCCTCCTTTTATACAAGAAATTTGCCTAATTAGGCCTAACCACCCAATTAATTGCATAATCTCCCTGATCAGCTCGTATCAGGTCTGTTTTATCCTCTGACATCTTCTTGTTTCAGGAGGTTAGCATAAATCTTGTTAGTTATGGCTTAATTTTCCATTTTGTTAAAATTCGGCTTATTATAATGTGACAAAATCCAACCAACCACAATATTATCTCGGAAGTGGTTCGCAGTCTATCGGTGGGTATATGTTTTACATCCCGCGTGGTCGGGGGTTCAAATCCCCGACCGGCCATTTTAAAACAAAAATCCAACGAATTAAACAAAAAAATCAATCCTTGTCCATCTATAGTAAGAGCTTCCACCGCGGGCGCAACGGTAGAACCGCCCGGCTATTTCGGCGGACATCACGGGTTCAAATCCGGCTACTATTTTTGCCATTCTGTTGAACGAACCAAGCCACCGATCAAAAGACACGTGTCGCTTTCCAATTCGCCAAAACA
>VDFB02034495.1:0-35310 GCA_007258455.2 Sequoia sempervirens
TCATCCATTAAGGTTTGTTGCGAACAATATAAAACTAAGGACGTTAATGTGATTCAACCTCAACTCATTCTTTATCCACCCTCGCATAAACTACATCCTTCTAATAAACCTAAATTCACTCTTTACCCACCTAAAACTGATGTGTTGCAACAATCCAGTAATATTACTATTGCTCATATGTATATAATACCCGAAACAATCCACAACCACCACAACCAACCCCACCCTCTTTACCTTTACCTAATCTGCCTAGTGCTCCTCGCTTTCCCTCACACACAAAGGAGTATGATCTTATTGAACAACTCAAGAATACTCCTACAAAGATTTCCCTTTGGGATTTACTTCAGGATTCACCAAATTACCACACTATTCTTCAAACAGCCTTACAACACATTGGCGTTCCTCCTAGTACAACTCCAAATGATGTGGAAACTTTAATACACAGAATGAATAAAGTTAATCTAGACATTACTTTCCATTAACACGAGCTCCCTCCTTTAGAGTTGTGAAAACAAAATGAAGCCTTTATGATTATTGCTCAATTCAATCGAATTGGTATCAAGAGAACCCTCATTGATAATGGTTATTCCCTTAATTTATGTAGTGTGAATCTCCTTGATAGATTGTGTGTTGATAAGTCACAAATAAAACTTGATTCCTTAATTCCTTATCCATTCGAGGATTTGAAAATACAACATAGCAACCACTCAGTGTAATCAATTTACCCATTACAATTGGGGTGGCTACTATGCAAACTCCTATTCATGTCATGCCTTATGATCTTTCATATAATCTTCTTTTAGGTAGACCATGGATTCATGAGATGAATGTAGTGCCTTCAACCCTTCATCGCATAATGAAATATGTCTATAACAACAACATTTATCAAGTTGAAATAGATCCTAAGCCTAAAAGTTGCTTACACCTTGAAAAGGGAACCACAAGTCCTCTGAATACATTAATCCCAACATCTAATATAGAACCTCTCGAAATTGAACAACACGATGATGAATCGGTCTTCAAAATATTTGGTGATGATTGGGGATCCTTAGAATTCACACCTTCATTTATGGGTGAATACATAATCACACAAAAGAAAGATGAGAAACCAGAACGACCAATTGTCATGTCAACTCAAAATTGTAAAAAATATTCTCAAACATCTATCTCCTCTACTTTGGAAGAAACTACAACATACACAACAAATTTTGATGAGATAGATTATCAACCTCTGCCTAATCCGAAAGAAATGGTAAGACTTTATGGAAAAGGCTATGAACTTGTGAAACAATTGGGATATACTGGAAAAGGATGTGGAAAGAATGAACAAGGTATTCGTGTCCCTATAGAACCTAATACACAAGAGACAAAAATGGGATTGGGATATTCTTTTTCTAAAATGACAAAAGCTACTCAACAACCATATTTGAATATTAACACTATTACATGTCAACCAAAACAAAAAATCACAATCAAATACCCTTAATTGCTTGACATGAACTCATCACCATCACGGAAGTATGTTGACAGTGATGAAACTTTAAAACAAATGTTAGGAGTTTATGATAACACATCCTCTACTACTCCCATGAAACGGGTTACTTGTGCTATGATAGTTACCAAGCAAAAAGATAGTGACATCCCTGAAGAACCATATGATCCTGAAGTTCCTACATCTAATGCACTCCCCTTAGGAGATACAATCAATGTGCTAATGGACATAGATGATAAAGACAAAGTTATTAAAATTGGGAAGTGCCTTGATGATGAAGAACAAGAGGACACTACAACTTTACTTCATGATTTTCCTAAAATTTTTTCTTGGAAATATTCCGACATGCCAGGAATTGACCCAAAAATTATCACTCACAACATTGTTCTCACTGAAAATGCTAAACGTGTTCACCAAAAGATACAAAAAATGCACCCTAACATAGGCTTGCATGTTAAAGCAGAGCTTGAAAAACTCCTTGATGTAGGCTTCATTCGACCTATTGATTATTCTCCTTGTATCTCAAACATTGTTGCAGTTGCTAAACCCGATAATCATATTAGGGTATGCACAAATTTTCATGATTTGAATAAAGCCTCTTTAAAATATGACTTTTTGCTTCCTAATATTGACATGATCATGGATTCAACTACTGGACATGCTTTTTTGTCATTCATGGATGGATTTTCTGGTTATAATCAAATCCTTATCAACCCTCAAGATCAATACAAAATTGCATTTACAACTGTTTGGAAAACTTTTTGTTGGGTTGTGATGCCTTTTGGTTTAAAAAGAATGCTGACATAACTTATCAATGAGCAATGACCTTGATATTTCATGATTACATACATAAAATCTTGGTTTAGATTATGTTGATGATATCCTTGCTAAATCCTTAACAAGATAAGACAATGTAAATGTTCTTCAAAAAATCTTTGAATGAATACATAAATACAATATGCGCGTAAATCCGAAAAAAGTGTGTCTTTGGCATAGATAGTGGGAAACTTTTGGGGTTTGTCATATCTCACAGAGGCATTGAGGTGGACACAAATAAAATTGATGCCATTATTAACATGCTACCTCCTAAAAACATATCTCAATTGTGCACGTTACAAGGATGAATTCAAGCTATTTGTTGTTTCGTAGCATCTTTAGCCGATCATACATTACCATTCACACATCTCCTCAAAAAGGATGTACACTTTTTTTGGAATAAGGATTGTAAACAAGCTTTTGAGAGTTTAAAGGAATACCTTGCAACTCCACCTATTTTACAACCCGCCATGCCAAACAAACCATTTACCTTGTACATAGTTGCATCAACCCATGCTCTTGCAACATTGTTGGCTCAACAAGATGATCATGGAAAATAACATCCTATTTATTACATTAGTCAAACTTTAATTGATTATGAAACTCGAACTCACCAATTGAAAAATAATGTTTAGCTCTTGTATTCACTACTAGTAAATTGTGACATTATTTACTAAATGCTGAAATATAGGCCATAATAAAATTTTATCCCCTTAAGAATTTTTTTAATAGAACCGACCTATCTAGACGCTTAGCTAAGTGGGTGATGTTGTTAATTGAGTTTGACCTTAAGTTTGTTTCCCAAAAATAAATCAAAGGACAAGCCTTAAATGATCACTTAGCTGATGCCCCTTCTCCTCTCACTTTACCTAATCATGACTCCTTTCCTAATGATAGTGTCTTGACTGTAGATGTTAAAACATGGGAGTTGTATTTTGATGGATCCAAGTGTCGAACAGGTTCTAGTGCTGAAGTGGTATTAATTCCGCCCAATGGAAAGCCTAGTCCCTTGTCCTATCAATTAAATTTCCTATGTACAAATAACACAACTGAGTATGAGGCCTTAATTGTAGGATTGTGAGCTGCCTTAACCATGGGTGCTAAAGATATCAAGATCTTTGGTGATTCACAATTAGTCATCAAGCAAATCAATGGGACATATCAAACAAAACATGAAAAACTATCAAAATACAAGGATCTTATAATGAAATTGTTAGAGAAGTTTGAATCATTCACCATTGATAATATCCCACAAAAAGACAATCGACATGCGAATGTGATGGTGAGTGCAACCTATCTTATATCCCCACATGATCCTTCAATATACTTCACCTTTGTTATTCACCCAATCATGAAACCTTTGATTGATACTCGCTTAGAAGGAATTTTAACCACAACTCAAGAAGCCTCGATAGAATGGTATGATACAATCTACAATTATTTAAAAGATGGTACCATTCCCAATCCCACATTGACAAACACTCAAAATTGTTTACACAAACTAGCAACCAAATACGTGATCCTCTCCGATGTGTTGTATAGAAGATCCTTCAATGGTATCTTACTAAGGTGTCTTAAGGACTTTGAAATTCCTATAGCCCTTGAGCAGGCTCATGCTTGTGCCTATGGAGGTCATTTTGGAGGATGATCATTAGTGCAAAAACTTATTCGTAGGAGATATTATTGGAGACATATGGAAAAATATAGTTTTTCTTATGTTAAATGATGTCACAAATGTCAAGAAAATAGAAATTTGATCCATGCCCCTGCTTCTGAGCTCCATGCCCAAATTCCCATTTGGCCATTTTCAGTTTGGGGATTGGATCTCATTGGAAAAATTTCACCTCCCTTTTTTGTTAGACATATATTTATAATATCCACAACAAACTACTTCACAAAATGGGTGGAGGATATTCTTCTTCGATCTACAAACACTGAAGTAATTTGTCATTTCATATTGGAACACATAATTTCTTGCTTTGGCCTTCCTTTCGCAATCATTTCAGACAATGGAACTTTAAGAATAATGAAGTAAAGAAATTGCTTGAAACATTCAACATCCAACATCGATTTTCTACAACATACTATCCACAATCCAATGGACAAGCTAAAAGCACTAACAAGATTATTGAACAAATATTAAGGAAAACTATTAACAAACATCATAAGGATTGGCATACACAATTACATTATGCGCTTTGGGATTATCGAACAAGTGTTAGGTTATCTACGAGAACTACACCCTATCCTTGTTTAAGGTACTGACGCGATCATGCCCTTGGAGTTAGAAATTCTTATGTTGCGAATTGCTCTTCAAGACCTCATTGGCGATGCCACTTATAAAGACCAACAAGTGCACCGGCTTGAGATGCTCGATGAAAAGTGCATTAATACTCTTGAACATCTCCAAGCTTACATTAAACAATTACAACGAAAACACAATACTCATGTTATTCCTCACACATTTCATAAGGGTGTTTTCGTTCTCTATGAGAATCAACACAATACTAATGATGACTGTGAGGACAAAGATAAATTCAGATCTAATTGGTTAGGACCTTACATAATCGATACTAGTTATGGGTTTGGTGCATATGTCTTAACTGAGCTTGATGGAACACCCCTTAAGGAACCTATTAATTCCACTACATCGGTATTATCTCTAGTCTCCTTGAATAGTATGGATTAAAAAGCAGTGTTGCCTAAAGTTATTGGGTTTCATTCTAAATAACTTTCACATTGCTTCATTCTTGACAACTACTCATGTGTTTGTCTTGAACACTAAGGTAATTATTTAAGCTCTTTTTATAATTACTTTAGATTCCATACTATTCACCCTCGTGTTATGTTAAGTTCGATCCTTATATGAATTATAGGTGTATCTAATTTAACATACTCTCTTTTTCATATTAACAATATTGTATCTAAAGTGAAACTAAAATATGTTTTACATTAGATCACATCAATCATGTTAAATCATGTAGACATTAATTAAATACTTTAATAAGTTATTTAATTAATCACATTGTCATTTAACATTCCAACACGTTAAGACAAATTATAACAACATCAAATGCTCATATATATATATATATATCTCAAAATTTTTATACATCTCATCATCATATACAAAATCACCAAGGTCTATGAGAACTAGACCCCTTAGTCTCTGGCGCCTATGATATGGTCCCCGAACATCGTGAGACGGTCATGTGTGATCATGATCATGATCGTGATCTGCTGACTCTAGTGCATACTCCAGACCTTGTACTCACCCAAGGGATACAAGATGATCCTATGCCATCTGATCCCTCTCTACTCGTACCTATGCTAGCTCTGCATGCAGTCTCTCAACCTCTACTGAAGTCTGCGATGACTGTCTTGCACTCTTAGCTCGATGGAGTCATCTTTTCATGCTCTCATACACTACCTGCAACCTCATGAAAGGTTTGAGTGCCTCTAGCTCCTCCTACACAATTGATGGGGGCACATAATTAGGGTCCACCCCCTCCTTGTTGATGGATGCAGGCACTATCTTTGTGGAAACCTGATGATAGAAATCTTGCCAATCTCTCGTTGCTCCTGCAATGTAGAAACAATACACAATCAATAAATAACATCATGATATATATATTTATATATAACATCAAAACTAAAACACATGCATAAAATAAAATAGCATCATCTATATCTCCAGTCCGCTGAGGGATGTCAACCTCATCCTCTTTGGGGGGCATGGAGGATGTGCTAACCTCTCTCTGACTACCGATCTTGATGTTTGCTGTAGCCAAATTGCAAGTGATCTAGTCACACAAGTGTGTGAGAACTCTCCTCACTCATGCTGATCCTTAGTCGCTACCTCATCACCCTCACTCAGGAGTGGCTCCTCCTCATACTCCTCATAATCATCCTCCTCCTCCTCTCCTCCATCCTGGTCCTCATAGTTAGGATCAGCCTCTGAATCATACTCATCATTGATAACATTAGTAAATATATCTGCTGGCCTGTATCGTACATCCTTGGCCCTATCGTCTGGATTATCTCCCTCATCTGGTGTTGGTCTTGCATCACCTATACGGACATCCATGGGAAATACAAGAGTTGGTCATGTCACTGACCACCACTCCTCGTGCTCATATGTGCTACCAACATCATCAGTGTCGGCGACTAGTGGCTGATTGTGATCTAAATCATTGGAATCACTCTCATGAACATGATCTATAGTGATCCGAACAGTATCACCCGACCTCCGGGTACTCTGCACTAATCACCTAATGAAGGGGCATGCCCTCGGTGGTGTCTGTAACTGTCCAAATTGTTACATGACTCAACCATAATAGAATGAATGTACAACATAGTCATGTTTCCCAACCAAAAATCTATCCATCTACATCCTCCTCAGCTGTCCTGTGAGATTTGGCCACTATAGTGTGAGTAGTTAAGGTCTCCATAGGATCTCGTCCTCCTCCAGCTTGTCAAATCTCACTCTCCAAAAATGTAGATCTTTGTACTGCCACAAGCATCGTAGAGGATAGCTGAAGGCTCATGGATATCTTGCAGTTATAGCACATGGGAACCCAACAGGCATGGTGCATGTAATATACTCGAGGCACCACACCTACAGAAGCGTGTATTGCACCATACTATTGATCTCTCGAAACACAAATCAGCCAAGATCATAATAAAGATGTGCTAGGATGCAATGTCCCCAAGCATAGACTACCATGCACTCTACCATCCCATTAATCAATTGTACCAATCCTCCATCCAAGTGTTCTGCTTGTCCATCAGGATTGAGAAGAAGAGCCACTATATGCATCATAATCCGTCTCACAATGGGGGCTCACGAATATAGAAGCATAGGAAGTTCAATTCGCGCTTTCATGTGCTCATCATGAACAGGTCTACCCAAGTAATACTACATGTCCACCTTGTTCTCATGGAATGATCAATCCCCTCAGAAATATACCTACTCTCCCCAAATAGGAACTCGAAGAATGCGGTGTACATCATCTAGGGTGATGGTTATCTCCCCGGTCGGAAGGTGAAACATACATGTGTAGGCATCACAACACTCACATAGGGCCATCAACATGGCATCATGGTATCTCATAGGTGGCATCATATATTCCCAATAGATGCCTACTACCTGTAGGTGCTCAGTCTCTGCTACTAACAGTGTAGGGGCTAAATCTCTAAGAAAGCTAATCTATCTCCCTCCTAGCCGCTGTCACAACCAGGATGGAACCTATCAAATGCACAACAATATGCTCTAAAAATTTATCTAATATTTTCAATTTTTACATTATTCATCATGCAAGTGTGCTAAAGTTCATCTAGTGTCATTTTCTAAAGGCCCTAGACACTTTAGAACCCTTTTGGGACACTTCGCAAAGAAACATGACACTTTGTGAACAAAAGGGACACTTTGTGAACAAATGAGACACTTTGCGAAAAAAGGGGACACTTTGCAAATTTTTTTCCAAGACCCTATGTTAACCTATCCATGCATTAAAAATCATTAAATCATTGCAAAATCATTAAGCGAAAGCTACATAATCGACTCACCTCATGGTACAGCTTGCCGCATGCCACCTTCTCTCAAAGCTCTTCCAGTCGTGAAGGCATGTAATCTCATCTACTCGGCATCTTCTTGTCTCACTCATCACTCTCAAGCTACAAGAAGGTAAAATGAAATAGTACATAACAAATTACTCTCCTTTACCTCTTTTCACCTATTTTCATTACTTTTACTCTTATGCATTAAATTAGGGTTATTTTCTTTTAAGAGTTCAATAAAGTACCTTTTCTTCAAAACAACATAATGGGAGCTAGGGAACTCCGTTTTCAATGCCGTTTGATGTGTTGGAATCATGATTCTGTACATGACATCACCAATCATCTATCGTTATGTGGCATGGTACTTGGAAATTCCCTACGACATGATGTTATTTATTCGACATGGCTAGATTGCTACCTTGATTCCACCTCCATAAAGCAAGCATAATCAAGGGGGGCATACATCTACCCTCAAATTGGATTCCTAGGAGTTAGATAAAAGGAATTTTGGACAATTAACAAATTTGTGTTACAGGATGCAGTTCCTAATGTTGTGGTTTTGTAGATAACTACACTAGGGGCTTCGTTCTCCTGTCTTTTGAATGAGTATCCTTTTATGCAATAAAGTGCATTATTTTGAGTCCTTTAGCATACATATGCACGTAGAGTCATATGGGCGCTAAAGTGGGGGCTAAATGTATCATAGAAAATTGGACACTCTTGAGAAAAGAGACAATTTCACACTTAATTTAGACCTACTTTTGAGTACCCCTGCATTACTCATTCTTCAAAACAACATTTATAGGCCCATAAGACCCATTATTTTTTATCTAGAGGCTTGTTTCACTTCAAAAATTACTTAAATCCTGACAAAAAACACTCAATTCATTCATATCCTGAAAACCAACCTTAAAAAACCACTAGTGGGACCCATTTGCCAAGGGTAGCGAATGAGTCCCTTTTGAGGGAAATTTCAATTTTGAACGGGAATTTAATTAATTCAACTTAATTTTTCTGTGGATGTCGGCTTCTTAGGTCTAAATAATGGGAAAATTAGGTGTTGATGCCTACAAATACACATTTTAGGCCATTTTTCACATCTCTTGGGCATTTTTACAAAGCAATTTAAAAAGTCAAGTATTAGGAGTCTTCCACAATAAGTTTTATTTGCATTTTCTACAACAAAGTTGAAGCTTTAGGGTAGAAAACTAAGGGTTTGTGCAGGTCTTCAAGCTCACTTCTAATCCAAGATCCAACATTGCAAAGAGTTGATGATGGATGCCTATGGTGAATCATGGAGAAATCTAGGTTGAGGAGATGCAAATAGCCATCAAATCACACCTAAAGACTTGTTTTCAAAGTGATTCCATCTTCCATCTTCTCTCTATCTTCAAACTGAAGGTTTGCATTACATTTGCATGAAATTTACATCCATTTGATATGTTGTAGGGTTTCTAGGTTTGAAGTGTTGCATCATTCAAATCACATATGCACATTTTATTCTAACACAATATAATAGGGTTTTGTCACACTTCAAATTTTCCTAGTCTTTAACACACTCGAGGCTAGGGTTTTATGTAAATTTTTATCCATTCAAGGTTTTATTACCCAATTAGGGGTTTGACCAAGGAAAACCCCCCATTAGACAACAAAATTTAAGCTATTTTATAGGTATTTTCTAAGATCCCGATCCGAATTCCTGTCAAGAAGTGCTGTACAAGTGACAAGGTGTAGGTCTAAGATTTGAGTTTGCAAAAAATTGAAAGTGGACTGATTCACCATGGATGGTGAATGAGTCCCATTTGAGGTGGCTGATAGAGTTAACTACAGATTCTAGTACCCAGTGAGAAAAAACTAGTTTCCAGATAGAAAACCCTGACCAGGGATTGATTCGCCCAGGGTGGTAAATGAGTCCTAGTCAACCTAAAATTCAAAATTTCCACATTTCCAAAGTTCTTTTCAACCTTCATCAGTTTTACAAGTGCACACATTCTAAGTTATAGCTTTCTATTTAGTGCTTTTTGCATTTGTGTTCATATTTTTGAGTCTTTTGCAAACATCACTATGTTTTGAAACATTGTATGTTTCATTAGTTTAGCATTCATAATCAATCAATTTCATAGATTAGTTGCATTTAGATCATTCCATTTAGTCATAATTCCATCGTACATTCCTTTATTTGAGTGAACCACCTCAATTTTAGGGTTCCATCTCTCTCCTTTTAGGTGATAGATCCTAAGAGTGTAAGAGAAGTCCATTAAACACCACAAAATTGATGGTTCACAAAGATTGCATCAACTTGAAATGCTTGATGAACAACACATTAATGCTCTTGAGGATCTCCAAGCTTATGCTAAATAATTACAACGTAATTATAGTGATCATGTCATCCCTCGTGTATTTGGTAAAGGTGACTTAGTTTTGTATGAAAACCAATGAAATGTTAATGCCAACTTGACTGAAAGAGGAAAATTCAGCCCTAATTGGTTAGGGCCTTACATAATTAACGAAAGCTATGGGTCCAGTGCATAGAAATTAACAAAAATTGATGACACACCTCTCAAAGACCCTATCAATTCCATGCATCTGTGCCAATATTATGCCTAATCCTTTTGAATAGTATGAATGATAAAGAAATGTTGTTATAGCTATTGGATTATATTCCATATGCTTTTGCATTGATTTGTTCTTGACAAACAGTTATGTGTATGTCTTGAACACTAAAGTGATTACTTTAGGTTTCATACTATTCGAACTCATTCGGTATGTTGTGTTAGATTAGATCCTTATATGCATTTATTGTTCTTTAATTAAATCATAAGTGCATTTAATTTAGCATAACGTACTTCATCATAATGTTGCATCTAAGAGAAACTATAATAAGTTTTTGTTTGATCAAATAAAGCATGTTAAATCATGAAGACATTCATTAAATAATCTTACAAAGGTTATTTAATTAATCACATTGACATTTAACATTCAAAAAAAATTATACACCATCAAGTACTCATATATATATAAAATTTTTGTGTACATGTCATCAATATATACAATACTACTAAGGCTTATGATTACTAGATCCCTCGGGACCTGGTGGTCACATCTGTTTGGTAGCAATTTGTTGCCCCGGTGGTGTGCGATCGTGATTGTGACCCACTGAATGTATTAAGAGAAAGCTCTAAGCCCCATATTTGTCCAAGGGCCTCTCGATGTGCTCCTGCTATTTGATCTCTCTCTACCTCTAGCCTAGCTACATCTACCTCCAATCTCTCAAACTCTGCCTAGGTTTGGGATGATTGTGCCTTTGGGGTAGCATTGGCTCAATGGGTGTGCCTCCTCAAACTCTCAATTCTACTCGCAATCTAATGTATGGCCTGAATGACTCTGGGTATTGATCCAAAATGGGTGGGGGCACATAGTTTGAGTTTGTGGCCACCTCATCAACTGATGGGGGCACTATCTCTGCAGCCACCTATCGATAGAGATCCCGAAAGTCTCTCACAGATCTTGCAAGATAGAAATAATAAATAATTAGTACACATCATGATATATATAGAGCATAAGAAAAAGTATGAAGTATAACAATGAATAAAATATCATCACCTATATCTTTAGTAGGCTGTGTAAAATTAGCCTCCTCATGTGCAAGGGGCATGGAGGATGTGCTAGCCTCTCCATGACTATGGGTATTGGTGCCTACTGCAGTTGTTGCTCATGATCTAGTCATATGAATGGGAGATAAATATCCTCACTTGTGCCTTGTTGGATCCTCATCTATTGCAAAATAACCCTTGCTCATGGATTGCTTGTCCTCCTCGTCCTCGTCCTCATCCTCATCCTCATCATCTCCTCTATCTTGGTTGTCATAGTCAAGATCTGCATCCTCATTGTACTCCTCATATATGACATCTACAAATATGTCTACAGCCATGTAGCATGTCTCCCCAGCCCTATCCTCTACATCATCTCCCTCATTTGGGAGTGGTCCTGCATCACCTATCGGCTCCTGCATCAAAAATAAGAGAGCTGGTCATGATACTGTCCACCACTCCTCATAGTCATCTATGGCACCGACGTCATCTGTGTCAAAGACCAGAGGCATATCGTGATCCGAGTACTCAAAGTTGCTATGGAAAGCATCCTCTACAATGAACCATATTGAATCATTAGGTCTCTAGGCACTCCGCACTGATCTCCTCAAGAAGGGTCATGCCCTAGGTGCTATCTGCATCTATCCAAACTGTCGCATGACCCAATCATAGTAGAAGGGATGTACTATGTAATCGTGTCTTCCAATAAAAAACCTATCAATCTATAATCTCCTCATCTATAGAGTGTGATCTAGCCACTGAAGCACAAGCTGATAAGGTCTCCAAAGTATATCATCCTCCTCTAGTCGATCAAATCACACTCTCTAGAAGTGTAAATCACCATACTATGAATTTTTTTATAGAGGATAGCTGAAGGCTCGAGGATACCCCAAGGCTATTGGACATGGGAAGCCAGTAGGTCTGGTACAAGTGATATGCTCAAGGCACCAAACCTGTAGAAGTGTACAGTGTACCATATTGTCCACCTCCCGAAAAACAAACCATCCAAGATCATAATACAAATGTGATAGGATACAACTCCCCCAGGCGTATACTGTCTAGTACTTTTCCATCCCTCATATCAAGTGTACTAGTCCTCCCTCTAGGTGTGCTCCCCAGACTTTTGGGATGAGTACTAGTGCAAATGTAAGCATCATAATCCATCTAACTAGTGGGGATCATGAGTATAGTAGCATCGCTAGATCAATGTGTTCCATCACTCTCTCTTCATGTATTGGTCTACAAAGGCAATACTGCATGTTGTCTTTCATCTCACAGAATGATTGCTTCGCTCTGAAATATACTCGGTCACCCCGAATGGGAACTCAGATTATGTGGTGTATGTCATCCAGTGTGAGTCATCTCTCTGGTCGGTAGATGGAATGTACACGTATTAGCATCCTAGAGCTCTGCTGGCACCATTAGCATTGCATCATGGTGCCTCATTGGGGGCATGAGGTACACCCAGTATAATCCTATAGTTTGTAGCAGCTCTATGTCCTCCACTAAAAGAGTGGGGGCTAAATCTCTGAGCAAACTGATCTTCCTACCACCAAGACATTGACGTGAATGGGTGGGAACCTAACAAAAAATATAAAATATGTCTTATAAGTAGTATAAAAATCTTCAATTTGAACATCAATAATCGTAAAAGTGTACTAAAGTTGCCCTAGTGTGGTTTCCTAAAGGTCCTAGACACTTTAGAACCCTTTTGGGACACTTCACAAAGAAATGAGACACTTTGCGAAAAAGTGGGACACTTCACAAAAAAAAGGGACACTTGCAAAACAAGGGGACACTTTGCGAAGAAATGGGATGCTTTGCAAACTTTTTTTCCAAGGCCCTAAATTAACCTAGAAATGCATAAAATGTTGAATATCCAAGATACTGAGAGGGGGGTGAATCAGTATCTTTTTAATTTTTTTGAATAGATACCATGCAATTATTCCAATACATATAACAACAAAGATAAGTAAAAGCATTAACAAAATATGAAACCACAAAATACATGAACACTAAGATTTTTACTTGGAAAACCAAAAATGGGAAAAACCATGACGAGTGTTTGCTCGCAATATAGTATAACAGGTTATAAGATATTACAAAATGGGGTGACTCATTGCCATGACTCACTGTCCAAATACAAAGGCTCATTTCCTACAGAGTTACGATGACAAAATGGCTTATAGCTAGAAAATGAACTAATAAGGTACACCTAATGAGTGTTGATTTAGTTCCAATGAAGCTCAGTAAACTGATTTGACACACTTCATCATATTAACTCTTCTCCACATTCACATTTACATTTACAACAAAATCATCTCTTTTTTAGACTTCACAAACTGTCTAATATATATACCTGGTTCATCACAAGCATCAATTAGGCCAGCCTAATTAAATGCATTTCTTATTTATCAAAAATTACGAACTGTCAGCTACAAGCTTTCACAAAATCTTCCCAAAAATAATTCAGATTCACAACATGCTTCATCATGTTGGCATGGACCTAAGATAAGTCACACATATATCTGCATAAATTAATTCACCATTACATTATTTATCCTTTAGGTTAGCCAAGGATAGACCTAATAGCAAAAATCACAATCAGTAGAATAATGCCGATACACCATACGAGCATTTGAATATGTGAGAACGTGTTTCAAACATCCATGCACCATTTCCAAAAATTGCAAGCAACAGTAATCGATAACAAACAACTGCGGACCAAAATACCAAATGATATAGGCATTATACTGGTTTAGATACCAGACCAGAATACTAGAGTAAATTCAGATTTGATCTTGCAGTTGCAACTCATATATCATGGTGACATCAATGACAACACAAAACAACAAATTGAGATGTTCTTCATTTTTCCAACATAAAATCATAAAATTAATGCATAAGGACATAGCAAAGGTGAAAGAATGAACTCACCTCATGATGACACTCGCCACATGCCACCTGGTCCCGCAACACATCGAATCTCGCAGGTTTGTAATCATGTTTGCTAGGAATATTTCACTCTTCTTAAATCAATTTCAAGGTACACAAAGGTAAATGATAAAATAAGTTAGAATTTACTTCACTTTTTACTCTTATGTAAGTTAAAACTAGGGTTTTTACTACATTAGGGTTAAAAAATGTATTTCATTAAAATCAACATAACAGGTGCTAGTGAGCTCTGTTTTTGACGCCATTGGTTGTGTTGGAACCATGATTCCACTACTGACATCATCAACTATCTATCATTATGTGGCATGGTACTTGGAAATTCCCTATGATATAACCTACCCAATTCAATGTGGCTAGATTGCTACCTTGATTCCACCTTCATAAAGCAAGCATAATCAAGGGGGGGGCATATATCTACCCTCAAATGTGATTTCTAGATAGAGGTTTGATAAGAGGATTTCTAAACACCTAATAGATTCGTGTTGTAGGATGCGGTTCTTAACATTGTGGTTTTGTAGATATGCTACTATGGGGGCTTCATTCTCCCATATCATGATTAAAATTATATGTGTATCCTTTTATGAAACAAAGGTTATTATTGTATTCCTTTACCTTACATATGCACATAGAGTCATATGGGCGCTAAAGTGGGGGCTAAATGTAGTGTAGAAAATTGTGTACTCTTGAAAAAGAGGAAATTTCACACTTAATTTGGACCTATTTTGGCACCCTTGTATTAATCACCCTTTAAAATCACCATTTATAGGCCCCTATGACCCATTATTTCAGATCTCGAGGCTCATTTCACTCAAAAACCATATAAAATCATCCAAAATACTGAAAAACCTGGAAACCCACCTCAAAAAGTTAAGGTGGGACTCATTTTCCACCTTGGGCAAATGAGCCCCCTTAGGTGGGACCCATTCACCAAGTGTGGAAAATGAGTCCCATTTGGGGTCTTTTTCAAATTTGAGCGGGAATTCACCAATTTAATTCAAGTTTTTGGTGAATGTCAGCCTTTGAGATCTAAATAATAGTAAATTAGATGTCAGTGCCTATAAAAGCAAGCTTCTAAGTCATTTTTCACAATCCAAGTATCTTTAGAAGTCATTTTTCAAGAGAAAAATTCAAGGAGTCAAGTGTTGAGAATTATTCACAAGAGCATTCAAGTTTCAAGAGCAAGTAAAGTTGAAGCATTGGAGCAACATTAAAGCATTTTTTCAGGTCTTCAAGCTCACTTTTAATCAAGATTTAGCATTTTCAAGGGTTGATCATGGATGCATATGGTGAATCATGATGGATTATAGGTTGGGGAGATGCAACTAGCCATCAAGCCAAGCCTAAAGATTTGTTTCCTAAGTGATTCCATCTTCCATTATCACTCTACATTCAGCCTAAGGAAGGTACATACATCATTAAAGCTCATTTAGGGTGATTAGAGATTCCCACAAGTGAGTCATTCATCTTTACATTTCCATTCTTGCATCATATTCTTGCACATTAGAATAAGATTGCATCATGTTTTAGATTTCCTAGTCTTTGAAAAATTTAAGGCTAGGGTTTTCATGCACATTTCTTTATTTATATTAAGGTTTATTTACCAAAATAGGGGTTTGATTGAGGAAAACCCCCCATTAGAAAATCAAGTTGAATTATGTTTTGTAGGTGCTTTTCACAAATTCAGATTCAAAACTCAAGTCAGAAGGAAAGAGCAGGTGTTGAAGTGCAGATCAGAGCTTTCAATTTTTGAAAAAGAAAAATGGGAATGATTCACTAAGAGTGGTGAATGAGTCCCACTATATAGCTTTTTTTCATATCTATTTGCAGATTTTGATACCCTTTTTCTCGAAATAGACTCCTGTGTAGAAGCCTTGACCTAGGAATGATTCACCCAGGTTGGCGAATGAGTCCCAGTTGGTAAAAAAGTCAACATTTCTAGAATTTTAGAGCTATTTCTAGTCACTTCAAGGTTTCCAGGTGCACAGTATTTACATATTTGTTTTCTTGTTCTATTTTACTTGCATTTCTAGTTCATTTTCTAGGTCATTTTGCGTATCACACTGTGTTTTCCAATTCATTGTCTTTTCCAAGTTTACACTTGGTGGTGAATCCCTCATTAGATATCATCCAGCCCCTAGGACAACCCTTTGCCGGATTTCACTCTCCTTTGCATTGGGGTGATCCCAATATATTGGCTTACAATTTTTGGCGAAACTGGACATTGAACTGATTTTTTCTAACTAAATCTTCACTTTCGGGCACCTATAATGGATAAACCGTGAGGAATTTGAAGATAATGCAAATAGTGATTTGTTGTATTTTGTCTGTAGATTCTAAATATATTTTTTTTCAAAATTTTTGGAATCAGATTGCACTTCTTTTTTCATCTCCTTCAAAAACTAGTTTTTCTTTTTTTAGTAAACACCATTTTTAAGGAGTGACGCTCACTGTATAACACAACCTTTTTTTCCATGAAGGATAAAATTCTATTTTTTTTGAATTTATATTTTTAACTATGATATAGATAGTGCTTCCAATTTCTTTCATAGTGGTTTATTGAATATTTTTTCCTTAATCAAGTTTCAATGTCAAACCAATTACAATTCAGATATAGGCGGACCGTAGAACACATAATTTTTTTTGTATGTATCGAAATTCAATTTTTTTCTATTGGATCAAGGTCTTCAATATCTGGTGCACTCATATTTTTCAATTTTTTTTTGATAATCTTCTATTTTTCCACATGTGTAGAACATAGAGCTTGATTTTCAGTGAAAAACCTACATTCACAAGAAATAAAAAATAAATATAATAATAAAATTAAATTTATTTAAAATTATACTTTTTGGGAAGCTTATACTAAGGACTACATATTTACAAAAAATAAATTTTAAATGAATTCATTTGATCCCCCAAAAGGCAAATCAAAAGTGGTTTTTTATTACCATTTTGATAGGTGTAAAGGAGATTCCGTTATATGTATGGTTTAAAACTAGCGGGGTTCTATCCAAGGGGGTTTGATCTAAGGTAGTTTGATCAAACCATCTTCAATTGGAATACTTTAAATGGAACTTTTTAAGGCTTAAATAATTATATTTTCTAAAAATATGTGATTTCAACAAAAATTAGAATCTCCCAGAAATTGTAAACCAGCTTTGTGGGACCACCCATTGAAATCTCAAGGGTTTTGTTGTTGAGTGAAGATTAAGGAAATAGCCTCTCTCATTTTAGGTCCAAAACCCTAGAAGCAAAAGAGAGACCCTTATTTTCTTCTTTTCAGATCCTAACTAAGAGTAAGTGTCCTATCAATCCCATATTGACCCTATCCAAGAATCAATGTCCTATGCATTATGCCTAATTACCTTTATTCAATTTGGTTTCCTCATAAATGAGAAAATTAAAAATTCCAATAGAAACCAAGTATCTAAAAATATATTCATATCAAGTGCTTCTAAATTAATGAATATAGAATCATAAATTAAATATGTCAAATCATGAATTATCAAGGAAAAGGATTAGGCATTCATGAACAAGGAATCTTCAAACCTATTCATGTTTATAAAATCAATGATTCTAAGGCATTAGATACTGTTGAGTAGGAAAAATGATCCTAGATCCAATTAGGATAGCTAAGATTAGCTCCTTTTCACTTGAATTAATATTGAACATAAATGAACTAGGATTTGGATGATTGACTTGCTACCACAATGGAGAGCCAATCCCGTAGTGTTTATATATATTTTTGAGTTGTATTATGAAAGAGGTAAATTTGATGTGTAATTTGACAAGGCTATTTGAAATATAACCCTAGATCTAAAAATATAATTTATCATAGAGATAAAAACAAAAAGTTACAAAATAACTTCAAATCTTAGACTGAGACACAAAGAGGAAATTGTGTTGAAAATTTGAGATTGAATTAGCTGGTCTAGGGCACTCTTTGCCCTATACTAGAATCATTCTTTTTCATATTTAAAAGTTTTGAGAGGTGGATTATCATTTGCAATCTATTTCCTAAGACTCTCACCTATTGAAACCTTTAGATCTAACTGTAACCAAAGATTTTGGCAAACGAAAATGATTTATGCTCCTTCTAGGGTTTTTCACCTAAAAGCAAATAAGATTAGGTGCCAAAATGCAATGTTACATTCGAATATGGAAGTGATGTGGGTGAAATATGCTTAGATTAAATGAATTAAATACATAAAATGAATAAAAGCTATTGATTATGAATGCAAAATTAAGAAATATGAAGTGCTGGAAAACATAGTGTTGTATGCAAACATGAACTAGAAACATGCACAAATGAAAACATAATTGAATGAAACTAAAAGGGGTGAACTTGGAAACTAGAAGTAGATATGAGAAGATTCTAGAATTTTGCAGAATTCAATGTTGATTCCCACTAGAACTCATTCGCCACAGATGGCGAATTAGTCTCGCTTCTGGTAAAATCTATTGAAACATGTTTCAGGATGTCAGGAACATAGAACTGCAGAAAAATCCTTTTCCAGCATGGCAGTGGGATTCACTCGCCATTGAAGGTGAATCAATCCACCTAGAAAAATCTAAAAAGTCAAAGGTCAACTCTATGGGTCCTGGTCTGCACTTTTCTGCTTGTTGGGTTGCCGGATCTGAATATGCAAAAGATGGGCTGAAAAAGGTCTTCAAGCTCCAATTTGGGTTATATTGACTATAATGAATTTGATGACTTATTGACCACTTTTCAACACCTCTTTCTTCAAAAAATATTCCTACAACACCTGCAAACACACATGCAAAGAGGGGAAAATTAGTTAAGGGTTAGAGTATAGGGGTTTTCCTTGGTCAAGCCCCACTTTGGTAGTTAAACCCTTGATAAAGAAATGAAATAAGAAAGGAATGATGAAAAAATAACATGCAAATGTCATAAACTCACCAAACCCTTTTTGTTGAAGTTCGAAGATATGTCAATGGCTACTCCAAGATGCTTGATATTTGCTTGATTGAATGATGCTATGATGCTTAAGTGAATTCTTATATGGATTGAATGGAAGAATGAATACTTGGATGAATGGGGGCTAAAATGAAAAGAAATTAATGTATTTATACACAATTATGCCCTAATTTCTTGAAAATACAACATCACAGGCCGACCTTAGGCCTTAATGAATAAAAAATTGCCAATAATTTGAATTTATTTTGAATTTTGTGCCAAGAGGGACTCATTCGCCACCCTGGGTGAATGGGTCCCACTCAAGGCATATGATTGGGTGTCATAAATTATATTGTATTTAATGACGTTTGTTGTGTTTGCACTTAAAAATACACTTAGTTAAGGCCTATAAGTGCATAAAGGGGCCAAATAAAGAATAAGGAAGGTGTATTTGTTGATGACAAGTCTAGAAAAATGTGAAATTTTGTTACAAGACTTTACAACACTTTAGAATAAGGCTTGGTAAGTGATAAAAAGAGGGTATGTAGGTGAATTATAATAAGAGTCTAGAAAAGTGTGAAAATGTTTCACAACACCTTTACAAGACATCATAAAGTCTTAATGATTCATAAAGATTCAAGAAATAATGTGAATATGTGGGCCATATTACAACATTAAATCAAGGAAGAATGAAGCCAAATAAGCACAAGGAGGGACAAAACAAGAAAAACTAAAAGGGTTACTTTTTCCATGTGCAAAGTTAGCCCCCACTTTAGAGAGAGGATGAACCTACTTCAAACTCATACTAAAGTAGAGCAATGCATCTCAGGAGGGGTTTGAATGTACTAATGTTTGGTAATATGAGACAAAAAAAATCAAGAGGGATTATCAAGCCCCTAGGATCAAGATCCCATGGAAAACCAATCATAAGCACAAAAGAACACACATGAAAGTGTTGAAAAGGAAAGTTGAAAGTTGGATCAAGCTTCAATCGTCTGTCCAGCTCATTGTGGATTAGATCTAGGCAATTTATTTGGAAATAAAAAAGGTGTACTCACTCTAGGGCAACGAAACTCATGGCTATCTATCGGGTGAGAAGGCCCAAGTATACTCACTCTAGGACCATAGAACTTTTGGTTGTCTATGGGGTGAGAAATCCACAACATACTCACTCTGGGGCCACAGAGCTTCTGGTTGTCTGTGAGGTGAGAAATCCACAAGGTGGCTATGGGGAAAATTCATGCCTCAGAATGGGCTTTCCCACTCAACCATACTAAAGTTATACCTCCTGATAACTTTAATAAGGCACCACAAAGAAAAATTTCATTTTGTGCTTCATGAGACAAGCAAAACTTCGTATGCTTAGAACTCATGAACAAATGCAATGGAACCATAGGAATGCAAGTTGTGTTATGGAAGTTGGCCATGTAAATGAAAAATACAACATGCAAAAGAAATGTTCAAATGAGTCTTGCTTAATTCATGCGAGGTCTTAACTTAGGGAACATTGTGTTTGATGTCTCCAAGAGAGGACCAATCAAAGAATAGAATATTCACAACTTAGGGGATGTAGTGCATCACATCAGGCCACTAAGAGGAATGCAATATGCTAAGATAGATCACGCTTATGAAGGACATCACACCGATTGTCATCCAAAAAGTGACAAACGCATCGTATGAAGTAACAAGGTTGCACTAGGAACCAAAAAAAAAATGCAAATGAATAATGCCAATGTATGCCCCCACTTTAAAGGAACTGCTACACATTAGTCTGTGAGAAATTACTTTAAAGTAGCAAATGAAAAATACTAAAAGAAACAAGACATGAGATCCAACTTGGAAAGCTCCTATGCCAAGTCATACATTTCCGAGTAAGGCTACATCATGTAAAGGAAAAGGAACAAAAGAAAGAGGGGTTTCCCCAAAAAGGAACACACAAAACAAATAATGGATTTATGTATTTGGGGTTAGTATGTTCGTTGCTGCAATGTTTTGATTAAAGAGCTCAAAACTATCATCATTCCCCAAATACACATAGAACTGGAAGAATGACACAAAGAGAGTGAAAATAAAAGGAAAAGAAAGTCTATTTTGGGTCAACATGGAAGAAACATAGGGCATCTTGATGCTTTGTGTCATCCCCAAAAGGAAAACACAAGCCAAAAGAAAAATGAAAAAGATTTTGGGTCAACATGAGAGACATTGTGGTCTCAATGCCTTGCATCATCTCCAAAAGGAAAACATAAAACAAAATTGAAAAAGAAAAGTAAAAAGGACCGATTTGGTCAACATGGAAGATACATGAGGGTGTCTCAATGCTTTGTGTCATCCACAAAAGGAAAACACAAACAAAAGAGAAAAGGAAAAAGAGAAAGCGATGTACGAAATATAGAAGAATGAAGGTACAAATAGAAGAATGTCGCAAAGAGAGGAGAACATCAAACAACATGTTACAGGGGAACACGATACACACATACAAAAGAAGAATAGCAAGGAAAATTCAAGTCAACCGATGAGCAAGTCATCCGCCTCCCAATCATGTTTAGTGTATTGCGAGGGTGGTTGACTATCTAAAGGGACAATTGCAAGTGTCGAACTAGGGGAAGTAGCAAGTTCTAGACTTGTTGTAGGAGATTTTTCATTTAAGCTTATGGAAGAGGAAAATAATGTATTCATATCATTATGAACACCTTCATCTATTTTAGAGATCTCATCACTGTCATCTAGATTAATCACGACCGAAGGACAAATGGTAATTTCCAATGAAGTGTGTATCAGGAGTTGGGGTTGTTGTATCAGATCATTTTGTTGTGATTGGGGAGGAGGGTCATCGGGTAGTGCATTTGTCAAAGGTGGATGTTGATTCATTTTGTTTTCTTTAGTTTATAATTGACGAGCAAGGAGACGTCGACTCCTATGTTCCTAAGCACCTCAGTTTCTTTTGATTCTATTTTGAAGTTGTGTTGGTGTAAGAGTGGGTTGATCCACCATAGGATCCTTTTCTTCCCGAAGGGGAGGAATAGAAGGAACCATGGGAGGTGATTCAATCAATTTCTCTTTTACTTTATAGACTTGTTTTATGTGAGGGGGAATGATTGTAAGGAAATTATGCAGCCATAGAATGACAATTTCCACAACCCAAATATGAAACATGCAAGTAAAATACTCAACATCAACATGCAAGAGAATAGACAACATACCCATCACAGATGACACAAGATATACCCTGGGAAAACCCTCAAGAGGGAAAAACCCAGCCTCCAAAAGCATCCACACTCCATGTATTATTCAGCAATGAAAACCCATTACAATACATCTATAGAGACTCCATGAACACTTTTGAAGCACAAGCTATCCATGCATTCCATGTGACCAAGCATGAATCCACACATCCCATGCCATGCTTCAAACCCTCACACATGCACAAGCTCAACCTGCTAACCTGCAGCAAACTGTCCAACCTTAAACAACTACCCTTGTGGTTGCTTTTATAGAAACAAGCTCCCACAAAACCACCAAGTGGTATTACATAAACCATGTGCCCAAAACCATACAACATCATGTGACCCCACATTTAATATTGGGTACTTTATTATTTTATTATTCCCCCAATATTAAATAATTACATTTTACAATTATGTCCCAATGTTACATACAACAAAGTGGCCCCAACATTATAACTCCTTGTGATGCACGTTCACCTAGAAACCCCTAGGTGCACCACACACATAATAAATAAATAAAACATTACAAACATTATGCAAGGTGTACAACACCTAATTCTAACAATCTCCCACTTGTTGTATACATTGCATAAGGGGGTAACAAATAAACTCCATAGGCAACATGTACCATCCTAGAATCCAAGTGCTCCATGTGCTCCATCAAGATACCTGTAACAAGAACCAAGGTGACCACCATCTCATCCATGAATGCTCCCATCCTCCACCATGCCAACTGCACTAAGATATGAACACATCCAAAGAGATGTCACACTAACTGTCACAAAGAAGCATAAACCTGCCTCAACCTGATATCTCAAAACACAAACACTGAATCCAATATGCACCAGTAGCTGTCAAGAATAAATCACCATAGCTGAAATGACACCCATAAAAAGTGCCAATACATCCAACTATCCATACCTCCAAAGGTATACATAACATAGTAAACTTATGCCAACAACATATCCACCCATAAACCACAATAACAAACTCCATGTGCAAACCTGTCAAAAGTGACATCCACATCCAAGAGCTCCCACTGCATGGGCAATGTCAAGATGAATGCAAACCTGGAATGAGCGCATTCAACACGTCGCTTCGTTAACATCCCAAAAAAGGCACCATCACAAAGGCATACTAAGTCTACTACCAGCATCTCATAGAAGTAAACATGTAGTACCAAGGAACATCCACATTGATAAGCAAAACCTGCAAACCAAACACCTGTAGCATGTCCTCCTACACACACACACCTCTAAATGCCAACTGTGTCAAGTATGATCTCCTCCATAACACCCCATAACAACATCCATCCATCCAATCACCAAGATCAAAGATAACATATTTAACTAACATGGATGTAAGCATCTCAAAACAAGAAGATCAAACTCAAAGTAATCATTCTTAAACCAAAGGAAATCAGCCCAATAAACCATCTCCTAAACTCAACATGTACAAGGAGATAAGCATGCCAACACTCCTCAAATGAACCCTCCAGAACCAAATATCCATGGCTCAAGATCCATATCCATGAGAAGACAAAGCATAAACATAATGCACCTGAAAGAATAATGGGCAGTGCCTCTCAAGTGAACCGCCGAGTAGACCAAGAGTGGGGAATGAGAACGCTCCTCCAGGATATCCAAGTCATCATGACTCAACCAAGAACTCTCTCCTCTTCAGTCCATGTTGAACTCACGTCCAACCAAGGTGTAGGCTCCCTCAGACTTCCTGCTAAAACCTCATCAAGAGTAACCATATCAAACAAATGTCTCTAATCACAAGAGAACACCAAGCCTCATCTAAGTCTCCAAGTATCCATGAGCACCTATAATCGATCAATCCATGCTAAACACCAAGCAAATGATCAATGTACTCAATACAAAGAGAACCAACCAAGATCAAAATCATAGCTCCAACTACAGAATCAGGAACATAAACATAACTCCATGATCTCACAACCTCTCAAAAAAAGATCACATGCTCAAATCATCATAAGATGTACCATGCCACAACTCTAAACTAGTAATCAAGAGTATACCATGACATAATAACAAAACCATCCTACAACCAAGGATCACCTGTCAAAACTAACGAGTCATAAATAATACCTCAACATCTCCAACCCCTGATGTCAAAGAACTCTCACTGTAGCACACAGAATCCAAGAGCTCCTCCATGACACCAAAGATCACCTGCTGAAGACAACCATCCATAATCAACAATGGATCCACATCATTGCTAAATGCTCCCACTAAACCGTGATACCGAGCAATCCCATGGCACCATGATGCACAAAACCAACACTGTCATAAGCTCACACAAAAACCTGTGAATCCAAGCTCTCAATGACAACATGATAACCATCCTCTAAAGCAAGAAGATACACCGCCAAACCATCATATCCATCACCGCCAAACCATCACTGTCACAAGCTCCCACTAAACCGTGTAACCAAGCTATCCATGACATCGTGATACCAATCTCCTAAACCAAGAAGATACACCGCCACAACCATAATTAGGAACCAATCCAATGCCACCAATCAATGCACCATCATAAACCATCATAACATGCCAAAGTCTCTAATGCATAAGAAACATCCATGACATCATGATCACCACCAAATATACCAACAAATCAACCCAACCATGTCCACATATCTGCATAACCATAGTCAACTACATATATCTCATATCATGACTGTACCTGGTAATACCATCTCATCTCCTCAACATGACAACCAAATCAACAAACCAAGTGACTAAACCAAGCCAACAACACTGAAATATCAATGGGCAAAGACAACCCATATCCAAGTCATAGGTGCAACAAGTAAGTATAGACCGCCTACAACATTGCACAACTTATAGATACAATAATGCAACATACATGCTGATAACCATGTTAAAAATATAATAATCTGAGATGTACAACCGAGCATACAATGAATCCAATATCAAATATCCCAAATCCAACAATCCATAAGCTCATAATAACACCATAGTCAAAGAGACCCATAAACAACTCAGATGAGAAAAACAATAAATAAACCATGCCAAAATAATTCCAAACCTGATCCACTATGTAGTGATCTGAACAAGCTTTCCATTGACTATTCGAAGTCCAAAATCCGACTCCGTATGCACCCGATATGCCCTCTCAAAGCTTAAAATAAACATCTGACTTCAACCAAGAAAAACATTGTCAAAACTGAAAATCATGGAACAACACCTATACCACTGTGTAGTGCTCAGAACCAGCTTTCCAACGACTATAAGAAGTCGAAAATCTGACACTCTGGGCAAAAGTTATATGCGTTTGAAAAAAACTGCTGTATTTTGTCCTCTAGGTGGCTCTCCGGTGGTGCTCGGGCGGCGCTCTGGTGGTGGGTGGGCGGCGGATTTGAAAAATCCATTTAAATTTAATTTAATTTTTCAAAATAAAAATTTATCCCCCTCCTCTTCCGGACCCGACCAGGATATCAAATATGGTTTAATTTCTTATGAAATCCGGCGGATTAAACTTTCAATGGCGGACTTTATAAAATTTAAATTTTGTTTAAAAGACTTTAAAAAAGTCTTCCGGCGGTTTGAGCGGGCTTGGCACCCCTGCCGGCGGCCGCACCAGGAGACTGCCGGCGGCAGCAGGACTGCTATCGGTAGTCCAGCTGGTACTGCCGTCGGCAGAACCTGCCGACTTCTTGATTGGGGAACCTAGGAGACCATACCCAGGTGAATGCGTACCCAACCCCCAAACATAATTTTTTTTTTTTTTTCTGTTTTGATTTTTTTTAATTTTTCAATTTTTGATTTTTCTAATGTTTTTTGTTTTTCCGTTTTTGCAGCGACAAAAAGATTTTCGACGGGATTTTAATTTTTCTGGATTTTTTAATATTTTTTCTGAGACGACTTTACCGTCGACCTGTACGGTCGAACAGGGGTATGGGCAATTTTTTTTTTTCTGTAACCAAAATAGGGCATGTTATATGTCAAAATTTCTCTCTCGGCCAACCTGAATCCAACCATGAGGTCCAATTTTTTCTAGAAGGTCATCTGTGAAAGCTCACCCCCCAAAACCCTCATATAAATGCACAGCCAAGAAACCCTATTTTGCCAAAATTTTCTTATACCCCAAATCTGCAAACAACCCATCAAACCAGCAAACCCAAAACCCTCGGATCTGCAATAAAACCCTCAGATCTACAATAAAACCCTCAGATCTGTAATAAAACACCTGCAAAACCCCTATATCTTGCCATTGCCTTTCATTCTCTCATGCAACCTAGGGTTATTCAATCCAATAACCAAAGCTCTGATACCACTTGTAAGGAAATTATGCAGCCATAGAATGACAATTTCCACATAACCCAAATCTGAAACATGCAAGTAAAATACTCAACATCAACATGCAAGAGAATAGACAACATACCCATCAAAGATGACACAAGATATACCTTGGGAAAACCCTCAAGAGGAAAACCCGACCTCAAAAGCATCCACCTCCATGTATTATTGACAATGAAACCCATTACAATACATCATAGAGACTCCATGAACATACGAAGCACAAGCTATCCATGCATTCCATGTGACCAAGCATGAATCCACACATCCCATGCCATGCTTCAAACCCTCACACATACAAGCTCAACACTGCTAACCCTGAAGCTTGTCAACCTAAACAACTACCCTTGTGGTTGCTTTTATAGAAACAAGCTCCCACAAAACCACCAAGTGGTATTACATAAACCATGTGCCCAAAACCATACAACATCATGTGACCCCACATTTAATATTGGGTACTTTATTATTTTATTATTCCCCCAATATTAAATAATTACATTTTACAATTAAGTCCCAATGTTACATACAACAAAGTGGCCCCAACATTATAACTCCTTGTGATGCATGTTCACCTAGAAAACCCCTAGGTGCACCGCACACATAATAAATAAATAAAACAATATAAACATTATGCAAGGTGTACAACACCTAATTCTAACAATGATGGGTTTGGTTTCATTATCTCTTGGACATTTGGACGAGGAAGGTGAAGTGTTTATTTTTGGTTGATCTAGAGTTGGTGGTTCAGGTTCAGGTTGAAGCATTGTCTCATCTAGGATGGGAGTGTCGAAAGTGGATGGGGATTGGTTGCAGAGGGACAATTCAAAAATTTTCTTGGCTTTAAACTTTTGATAAGCAATGAAAAATAAATCTTTGCGAGGTGTTATGGGTTCCATGGGCTCTGGCCAAAAGGCTTCTAAGGAGAAGTTTCCTTTAGAAGACAAAGGGTTAAAGCCACTATGGTGAACAATGAATATGTCATTGTCATGGAGAAACTTTAAACACTTGTGTATGACTGAAGGAACAACTTTCATTGAGGGAAGCCATGGATGGCCTAGCCACAAACGAAATTGATCCGATTATGGAATGATGGAAAATGTTACATCCATTGCCTTAGGTCCTATTTTTAATGGAAGGATGATCAATCCTATCATAGGGCAGACAAAACCATTGTGTGTTTTGATCCATGCTCGTGGTTTTTCATAAATATCTTGATACAAATCATGTAATACCCAAAGTTCCTCAGTGATCACATTCTCGCCACATGTGAGATCTATGAGTATCCCATTAGTGGGATTATCATAAATATGACCAACTATGTAAAGAGGACCATTGGGAAGATTCAGAAGAATATCCTTATAAGAGAACATAACATCAAGAGATTTATGAGGTTGACCCTTACGAGGGATAATGCCTATTGCTCCTACCAGATCATCCATAGGATTAATAGAAGTGGAATGTGGAATAGGATCAGGATGTTCAATAGTTTTATTAACAATCATCACATCATTGTTTGGAGTTTCATTGGCTTTGATGAATGACATGGTATGTTTGGGCATCAGATTGGTAAATTTTTTCAAATTTTGATTGGGGGGGCAATAGACGGATTGATTTTAACATTAATATTTGAAATGGATAGACGGTTAGAATCAATGAGGTCTTGCACTAGATGTGTTTAAGATGCTTACATTTTTTTGTGTCATGTTTTTTTTGTCTATGATAATGGAAATAATCATTGGGTTCAAAGGTTGGAGGAAAAGGTTTAGTTGGATCTAATGGTTTAATAGTAGGTAAAGTAATCACCTGTTGCTGCAACAGTTGGGTCATGGTGTTATGAAGAGTGTCTAGTAAAGGTGTAAACTGTCTCTTTGGATTTCCATAAGTAAAAGGTACATCATAGCTTTAACAACTGTTACTTGGTTGTTGACGGGTTGAGTTGGTAGTTGAGGAGAGGGCTTGATGTGCAAAAATCCTTTGTTTGGTTTTCGAAACAATTGTGAATTGTTTGAAGTGCTAGGTTTATATTTTTCAGTTTGGTTAGTAGTGGACTTGGAATCATGACTACTAATCAAATTGTGATAGTCACAAAGGGATATACATAGATGCATGAAAGAGGGAAATTTCATCATGGTCAATTTATCTTGGATGTGATTTTGTAAATTTTCAATAAACATCTTTTGGAGATGTGGATCAAGAACCTTGACATCGATTTGGGCATATAGTGATTGATAGTGTGAGATGAAATTAGTTACTTTTTCGTTCACATTTTTTTTACATCTCATTAGATCAGCCAATGTCTTTTTGGGAGTCATGTGCACTTGAAAATGATTTATGAATGCATCAACTAGTTCATTGAATGAACAAATTGAATTGTTTGGTAGGTTTGAAAACCACTCCAATGCAATGTCCTTTAAGGTCCTAGGAAATAATTTGGCCAAAAATTTGTCATCAAGAACAAATTCATCGCATAAGGCTATGTAAGCATTAACATGATTCCCTTTGTAGTTCTCAAATATAGGTATCTCAATTCCTTGTGGCATTGGTGTTCTTAATATTTCTAAAGATAATGGGCTGCTACAGACATAATAAGTGGGTGGAGCATTTTGACTTTGGCTTATGGTGGATATTTGTTGTTGCATGGAGGAAATGGTTTGGAAAAGTTGTGTGATGAGAGGGTTAGTGTAAGTGGCATGAGTTGGAAAGAGATAGTGGTGATGGAGTGTATGTAGTGGTAGGGAAAGTGAATGGAATGCTAATAGGTAGTATGGTGGAGGAGTAGAAAAAATTTGATGCCATAGAAGAATTAGGAATGCTAGCAGGAATAGTCAAGGAAGGAATCACATTGCTAACTTGTTGCATTGTGGTTGTGACTTAGGGAGTGGTATAGGTAGGTATGGATGCTACAATTGAAGGGGGAGGAATATAAGGTCCTCCATGGCTAACCACAATGTTTGCTGGTTGCGATGTACTAGAGGTGGAAGGAATATGTTTATGGTATATCTCAACAATTTATTTCATAACATCTAACCCTTCATTACATTCAAGCAGACGATGGATTTTGTCTATAGCATGAATTGTGGTGGTTGAAATGTTTTCAAGCCACATGTTTTGTTGCAAATATGCTAGATCCTTATGAATGTTAATTATTTTTTCTTGCGGAACATGATCGTTTTGTGTGTCAACTTGCATGTTATGGGAAGGAAAATTATTGCTAAAGGTGGGATCCATACCTAATGCACTATTGTCAACACTAGAAGTAGTAACTTGAGACAACCCAAGGTCCACAATGAGTGTGTTATCGTGAGATGCCATGAGTCGGGAACTTCTTCTCACTAAAGAATTATCAATAGGGCACCAAACACTCATACAAGGGCTACTAAAGGTGGGGTGGATTCAAATGAAATGAAAATGAGGAGTAATAAAATGCTAATAACAAAAATTATGGAAACTATAATAGATATGTAATAACAGAAAACAAAAATGTAGAAAATGCATAGAAAATGCCAGAAAATGTAGTTCAAAATTTGCAACTGGATTGATTCACCCAAGGCGGTGAATGAGTCCAGGGATGAAATTTTTTGAGTTTTTTTAGAAATTTGAAATGCAATCTGATGTGTTTCAGATTGTGTTATGCAAAATTATGATGTAGATGCAGAAATGCAGTGTTTTAAAATGATTTGAAATACAAAAATGAAAGCTATATGATATTTTCACTAATGCAATTTTGAAAACCCTAGGATGCAAAACAATGCAAAACCTAATGCAATGTTGATGCAAAATAAACCTAGGATGTAAATGCACTTGACATCAGAAGTAAAAATGTTCCAAAGTCGGGTTCACCAAAATGTAACCAAAGATTTTGGCAAACCAAAATGCTTTATGCTCCTTCTAGGGTTTTTCACCTAAAAGTAGATAAGAGTAGGCGCCAAAATGAAATGTTACATTCAAATATGGATGTGATGTGGGTGCAATATGCTTAGATTAAATGAAATAAATGCAGAAAATGAATAAAATCTATTGATTATGAATGCAAAATTAAGAAATATGAAATGCTGGAAAACACAGTGTTGTATGCAAACATGAACTAGAAATATGCACAAATAAAAACATAATTGAATGAATTTTAAAGGGGTGCACCTAGGTATGTGCAGGATCATCATGAAAAAAATAGGCTCTTAAGTGGAAAAAAATTTAGAAAAATCAGCGTTAGGCAACTTGATGTAAAAATTTGAATAAGTTATCTATATTATTTCAAAAATATGTAAGAATAGAATTTGTAGCAAATTGAATGTAGTTTTTAAACTACTAGGTTTATTTAAAAAACAAAATCTATTTGGTGAAAATTTGAAATTTCAATGTAGTAGTACTTAAATTTAAGGGAAAAATAAGAAGTAGGTGTCTGTCTGACCACCCTAACCACAATAAAATGATAATACTTTTTTATAATATTTTAGATATAAGTAGAGGACTCATGTCTCGATGTGATGCAATTTTTTTTGTAATTTTTGTCCAAGTAAATAATTAATTATGAATTTTTTATTACAACTTAAAAAAACTTGTATGTCGGCCATAGCTTGGTCAAAACTTCATGAAATTCAATTTGTTTTAATCCTATAGTATGCACAAAGCATAGAATGTGACACATGTTTTAGATTCAAAAATGCTTGGCACTATTTGAAAAGGTATAGATGTTTTCAATCAACCTATCAATCGAGGACTTTAATTAGTAATTCAAATAGAAAATGAATAATAATTATTTATTAAATTCAAAATAAAGCATAATTTATATTAGTAGAAAGCTGAAATCTCCTTTAAAAACCCTTTTCGTTTCATCAATTTTGGGAAAAAAAAACCATTAGCCACATACCCATCATATCGCCACTTGGCCCATCATGATCTTGCACATACCCACCTGGAAACTGGAAGCAGATCTAAGAAGATTCTAGAATATTGTAGAATTCAATGTTGATGCCCACTAGGACTCATTCGCCACAAATGGTGAATCAATCCTACTTTTGGTAAAATTTATCAAAGCAGGTTTTGATATGTCAGGAACACAAAACTACAAAAAAATATTTTTCCAGCCTGGCAATGGGACTCATTCACCACTAATGGTGAATCAATCCACCTACAAAAATATGAAAAGTCAAAGATCAACTTTGTGGGTCCTGGTCTGCACTTTTCTGCTTGTTAGGTTACTGGATCGGAATCTACAGAAAACAGACCAAAAAAGGTCTTCAAGCTCCAATTTAGGTTATATTGACTATAATGAATTTGATGACTTATTGACCACTTTTCAACACCTCTTTCCTGGACAAATCTGCCTACAAGACCTTCAAACACACATGCAAAGAGGGGAAAAATGGTTAAGGGTTAGAGTATAGGGGTTTGCCTTGGTCAAACCCCACTTTGGTAATCAAACCCTTGATAAAGAAATGAAATAAGAAAGGAATGATGAAAAAATAACATACAAATGTCATAAACTTACCAAACCCTTGTTGTTGAAGTCTGAAGATATGTTAATGGCTGCTCCAAGATGCTTGATATTTACTTGATTGAATGATGCTATGATGCTTAAGTGAATGCTTCGATGGATTGAATGCAAGAATGAATACTTGGATGAATGGGGGTAAAAATGAATATAAAATAATGTATTTATACACAATTATGCCCTAATTTCCCAAAAATAGAACATCACAGGCCGACCTTAGGTCTTAATGAATAAAAACCCGCTAGTAATTTTAATTTATGTTGAATTTTGTGCCAAGAGGGGCTCATTCACCACTCAAGGCATATGAGTGGGTGTCATAAATTATATTGTCTTTAATGATGTTTGTCGGGTTTGTACTAAAAAATATACTTAATTAAGGCTTGTAAGTGCATAAAGGGGCCAAATAAAGCATAAGAAAGGTGTATTTGTTGATGAAAAGTCTAGAAAAGTGTGAAAGTTTGTTACAAGACTTTACAACACTTCACAACACCTTTACAAGACATCATAAAGTCTTAATGATTCATAAATATTCAAGACCTAATGTGAATATGTGGGCCATATTACAACATTAAATCAAGGAAAAATCAAGCCAAATAAGCACAAGGAGGGACAAAACAAGAAAAATTAAAAGGGTTACTTTTTCCATGTCCACACTAAACTGCACACATGAAAGTAGGGAAATGCTGTGTTGTATAGGGGTTTGCCTATGTCAAACCCAATGTTGGTATTTCTACCTCCATGCACAATGATTGATGATGATCAAGAGGGCATACCCTAGGTTGAGTAGAGACTAAAATAATAATAATTGACTATAGTGATGAATGATAAATGACAATGTTACCTTGATGTGAAACCCTTGATGAAGTGATGCCACACAAGTTTCCATAAAAGTTGATTGATGGATTTCTTTATTTCTTTGATAGAACTATAAAAGGTTAGCTCATAAAATATATTAAAGTGTTTCAACCAGCACATAGAGGATAACTCAATACATCTTCATGATTTGGCATGATTGATCATAATAGCCCCTTGAACATAATTTATTCCTTCATCTTGATGTCTTTCAAACTTGAACTTGAATGATGAAATTTTTATAATAATGCTACTAATTTTTCCTTTGAATGCTCCTGATTGATTTTGAAAATATAAATTTTTCTCTCCAAAATTGCTACTTAGTTCAAATGGTGAAAATACTATGTATTTATATACAATTAATATAATTTCCCAAAAACTAAATCTCGATAGCTGATAATTAAAATTTGAATTTCAAATGATAAATAATTGATATTGACATACTTAATTTGGAGCCAAAATAGGCAGTCTAGGGCACTTGAGGCACCCTAGATTGGATTCTTGATTTTTAGGGATTTGAAGTGTGGAGGAAAAAATATTAAATGCCTAGTTGAAATTCCCATTTTTGACTTTCCAAGAATGTTTACAAAAATGTATAATTAATGCATAAATAGGAAATTAAATGCATAATTAGGTCCAAACACATAGGAGGGAGCAAGAACTAGTGTGAAATTGTTAAGGGTGAATTTTTTTGATACTATAAATACAAATATATTCATATTTAGAATAAGGATGTTACTCCCACAAGTTCTAGGATTACTTCTCCCAATATCAAACTCGGTTCTCCATCATTTCTCCAAGGAATTCTTCACTAATCCTTTTATTGACTATGTCATCCCAATCACCAATTCTTTTATTGATCCCAACATTCCCAATACCAAGCCTTTCATCAAGTTACCATTCCTATTGAAACATAGAAAATGAGAGACTATGATAACTAACCCTCATTTTCTAGGTTATAGTTTCATTCAAAAGATGATATCCAAGAATCTTGAAGTAATTATCAACCCAAGAGGTGAATTAAGTCAAGATTTAGGGATATTAAAATCTCTCCTTTACACAAGGATGGGGTGGTGAGCTAAATCACAATTTGGGGAGAAGAAATTGGACTAACAAGTAAAATCTAATTCTAGGTCTAACACATAAAATGAACGAATCTAATACAAAAAATGAAGAAACTGTAACTTTTTGGGAAAAACAAGGAGTAGATAATGCTATGCACTTGGTTAAATCCAACTTTTCTCAAGTGCTAACAGGGACTCATTCACCACCAAAGGGGAATGGGTACTGGTAGGCTTGTTCCAAGAGTTCTAAATCTGAAACAGAAGCTTTTACAGTGTAAAACTTGCTACCCTTCAAGCCCCAACAGGGACTCATTCTCCACTAAAGGTGAATGGGTCCTGTTAAGTCCTTCCAAAAATGTTTGAATCAAGTCTTCAACTTCTAGCTCTGCACTCCTTCCTTGCAATGTGAAATTCTTTCTTTCAGATCCAGATATGCTAATAATCTGTAAGACAAATTTTAAAGCTTATTGGTGGATAGGGGTTTGCCTCAATCAATCCCTTGTTGGTAATTAAACCTTAGATGATGAATGAAAATCTAAAACATTTACTTGTGTGTGCAATCCTAACCTTAAGTGTGTCTAAGATTAAGATCTATAAGAATGTAAAGTCAATTATATCCAATTGTGTGAGAAAGAACCCTAAAATGAAACATGAACAATGCAAATGACTCACTAAAGAAGATCTCAAATCAACTTAATAAGCCACAAATATGAATATACCTCTCTTTAGGCTACAAATAAGATGATTATAAAAGATGGAATCACTTAGGAAACAAGTCCTTAGGCTTGGTTGTATGTCTTGTGCATCTCCAAACACCTAGAATCCCTCATGATTCTCCATAGGCATCTATCATCAACCTTCACTAATGCATTATCTTTGACAAAAAATGAGTTTGAAGACTTGCAAATGCTACTCCAAACTTCACTCTTTCTTGCTTCTTGATAATGAATGCTTGATCTCATGAAAATTCCTTTGATTATTAAATTGCTCAAAATCTTCTCTCTCT
>VDFB02034496.1:0-66775 GCA_007258455.2 Sequoia sempervirens
GCTACACTTAAAGGCGATCTCTTATAAGAGCCCATCAACAAAAATCATCTCAAGTGGTTCCATGCTTAAACACATAAGGGTATCCCATTAAAAAAAAAATTAAAGAATTTTAAAAAGGATAAAATAGTAAAGATAAAAAAAATCATCATCTAGTGAAAACCACTTCGATGGCACGTTAGACAAGTACCTTGGTTAAAAACTGGAAAATAGGTGTCATGGGTAAATAAGCACTATCTATAGTCTCAAAACTATTTTCCATTCCATTCATAATAAACTAGCATTTCATCCATTTAAATCCATCCATCTATCACATTTTCACCTACAAACGTAGCATGGCTTGGTAATTTACAGTATCTAGCATTACACATATTAACTAGTCTCCTCCTAGGATCACTTCATCTGGTCCATATTAACATGATCCTACATATAATTGGGGGCATTTTCTTAAACCTAGTAGTCAAATTGGATCCTCGTTTATTACCTAAAACATAAAATCCAAGAACATTTGGGTAACACAAAGTCCAAAAACATCCAAATACATGCAAAACCCAAAAACATTAAAATAGTTCAAAATCCAAAAATATCAAAAAAATCTAAAAAATCCAAAAATATTTTAAATATTCCAAAAGTCCAAAAACATTCAAATATTCTAAAAACATCAAAAAACATCAAATATTCCAATAGAAATTCCAAAAAATCATTCATAAAAAATCCAAAATGTTAAAAAAAATTAATCACTCATCCACAATAAAATTGTCACCCATAATAAACCTATCATCATACTCATCTTTGATAAAGTAAGCAAAAGAAAATGTGGCAATCATCTAAAACTAGAACATTCATAAAAAATTGCTAATATTGATCGTTGTTAGAAAAAACCCACTACCTACATACCAATTACCTAAAGCATCTAATTCAACATCCAACATTTTTTCCTTAACAGATACATCATTGCTACAATAAGAACAATCACAGATCAATAATTACAATCTCTTTGACAAGAGATATGTTGGCTTTGATATGTTTTGCTAGTCAGTATTTTATTTTGATTTATATTTTGTCGTATTCCATCACTTACTCAAAGCCACCTTGATCTTCAAAGTATTGGTGTGTCTAGAGGACTAAATAATAGGGCATGTCATTTATTTTATCTGTTGTGTTTGTGGGATGTTCTTGTAATACTACCATGGTGAATACTTTCCTTGTGTGTAGAAATAGTTTTAGGCAATACAATAACCTTTACATATCAGGCTCTTTATATCTTTTGTGCATAAGGCCTAACATTCTTGAAGCTTTATTCTCGCGCATGATCAAATAAGGTTTCCATATATCAAGTAGGACAATGATACTCCTATTCATTTGTAGAGTCAAAGTCCATGCAATAGATATGATGTCACCCTGGTTTTTCATACCTTGGTGCATAGTGTCTACTTGCTATATAAAAATAAGGATTTCTCTACATTCTTTAGCATAACCTAAAATAAAAAGAAAATTCATCTTTTCCATCCTATTTTCAAATAAAATATCGAATCATACCAATAATTATAGCTTTCTCAATATTTTATCAATCCTACTATATCTATCCGTCTAATCATCTATCCATATATTCATCATCTATCCATCTAATCATCTATAATTTCTTCTATCTCACTCATCATACTAACTATTCTATCCATGTATCATGATACATATAAAAATATCGATCACATCCTGCATCCAAAAAGCATTAGTACCATCATAATATTATATATCCTTCATCCACAAAGAATTAGTACCATTATTACATCAAACATCCTACATCATCATATAGCCATCATATACATCATAAAAAATACAAAAAAGGAATCTTAACATTACATCATGTATTCATCTAATCTAAGCATAATCATGTCATCCATCCATCATACATCATAGAATCAAATAGAAATAATCACATACATACATCATAGAATCATATAAAATCCATAGTAATACATAACATCATATATAATCACATCAACATCTCATCTCATCTCATATATACATCACAAAAAATATGTCATGATATAAAATCCATATACATCAAATGTATGTACAAAAGGGCTATCAAAAGCCATGAATATATATACAATCTACCTACAGGCATATCAAAATGTGTCTAGATCAAATATTTGTACATAATATATATACAAAGATATCTATCTACATGGAACCCCCTCTCTCCTCCTAACTATGAGGAGGATGTGGAGGATAAAATTGACTTGCCACCTATTGGGACCCACACACTTGTCCCCCTAACTCCCTTAGCTATTGAGGCTAAGGCGGTATTGTTGTTGGGTGCTCTACTAATCTCCCATTAGATCTCTCTAATTGTCCAACTAATGCACTCAAGGAAAATTTGGGAGCTCTCCTCCAAACTAGCACAAAGGCCTCATAGAGGCTATGGTAATATGTAGCCTCTTGGGTGAGTATCCTCACCTCCTTCATATGCTATTCCATAGGGACCACTGCACCCTGACCTACAGCTTCTAGCTACTATTATTGAGCTCACTCTATATCCTTCTCTATAGTTTGTTGTACTACCTATGCCTCCACTTGTTGGAAGGAAACTATCTCTACATCATGCTCTATTGTCCTCTACGCTTCTTGGATTGAGAGGCTATTCCTCTCTAATATTTATCCATATCTCCCCTACTAAGCTTGGTCTCGCTTAGGTAGTGCTACTGCCAATCTAGCATCCATCCCCTCACCTCCTCTTCATGGCTCATCCTCTCTCCTCTTCTCATCTCTCAACTCCTCTCCTCTCACTACCATAGTTGACACTACCACCTAGTGTCCTCCTACAATAGTCACCTTTTCTCTCTGCCACTATTGATGAGCCCTACCTAGCTCTACCTCTCTCCTCTTCTACCTCATATCTCCACCATTTAGATGGGTAAATCTCAAAGGTCTCTATGTTTCCCACAATGCATCAAAATAAGGTGTAGTTCCTACATCATTTACACCAGATGCCCATGCCCACTGAATGTACATCAAATAAATGAACTCTATAATGACCAATTGAGGACTAGTCATAGGTCCCCACTCTTTGATCTCTCACTGTGTGTGAGAAAAAAAAGCATGATAATCCATACCTGAGACAACTTGGACCTCTTTAAACTATCGCATGAACCGGTTGGGAAGGAATCTCTCTAGAATGTGTGAAGTCCAACCAATAAGCCACCACATTTTTTTGTAGTAAGGTAGATGTGCATTATCATCCACCCAAGCCTCACACTATAGCCATGGGTGCCAGATAAACTTATCCATATTTTTGATGACCCTCGTCTAATAGTCTAGATCCCCTAACCATCTATAGGTCAACAACACATCATATTTGTATACATAAGGGTCCCCTAGAACTCGAGCATTATCTCCAATCAACCACATGAAAGTGATGTTCTCCCACACCTATACATGTAGAAGAGTCACCCCAATTGATAGACTCGTAGCTACTCTATACACCATTGGGTGCATATCATGATACAAAGTGAGCTAATATGCATACCCCCCAATAAAAACCACAACATCGATCATCATCCTATCTAGGATGTGACCCTATCCAATATAAAAACTCCTAGATCACTGATTAGAAATGATCACACTAGAAATAATCCCTCCAATCATAAATATGATGCCATCATAAACCCCAATATACTATCTTAGATCTCTCTACCCATCATCAATATCCATATCATCATAATGTAAGAATCCCTGAAGAGCCCCTACACCAGAATCTATATCATAAATTACTCAAGATCCCTCAATTAGGATCCTCAGAATCCTCCATACATCCTCAAGGGTAATCGTAGCTTCTCTAGTTAGAAACCTAAATGATGAGGTATCGTTGTGCCACCTCTCAATAATAATAGTCATGAAAGCCTCATGAGCCCAAATCTCAGGCATGAATGCAATGTGGAATAACTTGGAAAAACCTAGGAACTTGACATCCATATTGTTGAGATGAGTTATTTGATCCAATACTTTGGGTCGACACTCCCTAGAAAAATAAGATCTAGTACAACTTGCCAGTGTAATGCCCACAATGTAAATTTGTCAAAAACTTGGAAAAATATCAAATTTTGTAGACCTTTGAATCTATTGTGACCTTTTTTGCAAAAGCATCATTTTATCCCAGAAAAATGCAAGCCATTTATCAAACACATCGCTTTATCTAAATAAAACACGAACCAATTTTTAAAAGCATTGCTACATAACAATAAAAAGTGAACCAAAATTTAAAAGTGCCATGACATGTCAAACACATCACATCGGGTTTCAAAAGCATCAATCCTAGATTGATGCATTTGATTGACTCCCTAGACCTAGTATTTATTGTGACCAAATTGATGTATAACTATGAAAGGGTTAGATAGATACCACTGGAGCTTCTTCGACTGAACTATAAAACTAACTAACTTGATCTACCCTATGAATTACGTGTGAAACACCATCCATCTTTGCAACTTCTCTAAAAAACATCTCTAAAGGATTTGAAATCTATCAACTAGGAGTGTTAAAAAAGAGGTCAAAATGACCTCCAATGGCCTATATATAGACTTCAAAACCCTATATTCCCCCCATTCCACCTTCACATCCCATTTTCTTCATTCCCTAACTATTTTGTTCAGTTTCCTCACTACCCTGACCCTAATTTTCATCCTCTTCTTCATAGAACCTATTCCATCTTCTAGTCATGAGCTTGACCAAAACATTTATTTTTTCTATTCAATCTCTTGAAGGGGAAACCAACCCTCATCCCATCATTCCTTCGTCCACTGGGGCATAGTGGGGCATCATCATTTTTTTTAAATTTTCCAAATCAATAGTATGTCTTTGAAATAATGTAATAGGTACATTGTCTCAAATAGGGGCAAAATGTAGACACTTAAAATTGTCTAACACATCACACATCCCTCTAAATTCACCATTTTCATCATGATCACTCATCATACCATTTATCACCTTTTAATTAAATAATTTCTAATTATTTGATTAAATTGACCATTTTTCCTCTATTAATTAAATAATATTAATTATTTGATTAATTCATCATTTCCCCTAATCCACCTTTAATTAAATATTTTTCCTCCTCCACTTTAATTAAATATTTTTTAATTATTTAATTAAAAATCATTATTCTTTTCTTCTTACACATAACAAAATAATTTCCTAATTACTTAATTAGTTTTTTCCATAATTAAATGAATTATTGAATTCATTTAGTTGCACATTCCCTGTCAAAAGGGAATATTTCAAATTGAAATATCTTCCCTCCAAAAATATCTCAAAATATCTTCCTAAAATTTAGGGAAGAGCTTTAGTTAACTAAACTCTTCCTAAAAATGCATGGCCTCTCCATCCTCCATTTACTCTCAACCATTTATTTGAACTTTCAATCTTGACCATCGATCAAATATCCCATAATCTATAAAACAAACCTTCATCCCTCATTCAAAGGATCTCTCTCTCTAATTTGCAGTTAAGACCTCTCTTTTTGAGTTTGACCTTCATATTGATCTAGCCTCCATAGCCATCAATCTTTTAAGATTTTGCACAATTGAGTTATGCTTAACATGAGAAGTCCATATATCTTACAAGAATAATCTCATATTGTCGATAATGGAGTAAGGGTTAGCAATCTTTGGGTGAGGTAAAAAGTAGATTAGATTTCATTTATGGTTTCACTTCTTGTTTACTTTCATTTGCTTTTTAGCTAATGAATTCATTGGTAATAGGTTTAATTTGATCAATTGGGTCTTGGTTTGTGATGTGATCTAACCCTCTTTTTGTTTGTCCATCTTGATCAATCTTTCCATTATCCTCATTCACAAAACCAAATCAATTTTGCAAGTATTGGAACAAATGGAATAAAGCACCGCAAAGAAGAACAATAAGGAAAAGTGAGAAAATGGAAGAAACTGACCATCATGTTTACAATTAGCCTAGATCATATGAAAATAACTAATGTAATGGTAGAATTAGGGGCTGACATTAGCATGTTTCCAAAAAGGGTGTGGGAACATATAGGAAACCCTAAAATTGAAAAAATATCCTACAATATTAGTATAGCAGATGGCATTGGGATGAAAACCTTAGGAACATGGAAACAATTAGAAGTGTTAGAGGAGTAAAAAAAATGTATACTTTGAGGTAGTTTCCATCAAAGAAACCTTTGACTCATTCAACATATTACTAGGAATAAGGTGGTTTTTCAATGCAAACAACATTGTAGACTCAAGGAAGGAAGAAATATCATTTGTTGATGAAAAAATTAGTCCACATTAATACTAGGAAAAACCCAAATGAATCATATACAGATGAAGTAAAAACATAAGAATATCATAACTTAGAATAAAAACCTCTACAAAATCTCACGATTGCCACTAAATGACAACCTTGAAGAAACAAACTTAGAAAGGGAAGTCAAAGTAGAAAGAAACACGTATAACATATACAATGAGGAAGTATTAGATGTGTGGATGTAGGAAGAATTGAAACTTTATTCTTGGAAGTTATTAGATTTTGTATTTATGATTAGGAGGACACTGGAGAATGCTCTACATTCTATAGTAGATTCAAATAACATATTGCAAAATCTTTGTAGCAACTTGAGAGAGTAGAGATGGCACACCTAAAATATTTCACTAGATAAATCACATATCACATAAAATTTCACATATTAAAATTCCCAAGTATTCAAGAATAGGAGGTCTACATAGAATTTTTTTTCCATATACTAAAGAGATGAGACTCAACATATTAAAGCACACACTCATTTGCAATGTTGAAAGTTGGTGCAAAATACACAAGGGCCACCTAACCAAATGGTAAATATTTAAAATCCTAAACAAAACAAGATACCTACTAGAAGAAGGAGAATACATGGAGATACCAAAATATAATGTGAATATATTACCAAAGGATCATCTAACCACTTTTCTCACAAGATAGAAAAAAATGAATGAGTAAGATGAACAATTATATACCCAACTATTTTATTAGACACTAATACTAGTTTCTTAGACTTGGTATATAAACCAAGAACGACGAGTAGAAACAAAATTATGGACAAAAATTAAGATGGAATTTATACAAACCTTTTTGTTTTACAATGAGGATGAACATATACATAAAACACTACTCAAAATGAAAGATAATATTCAAACCATATAAAAATAATGAATGGTACCACAAACCCCTACACCACCCCTATTGAATGAACAAGACAACTATGAGGAGGGGTGAATCAGTTGTAGCAAATTAAAACATCAAAACCATCAACAGTAATCAGATCCACAAGCATTCACTAAACCCTTATTATATTAATATGATTAAACATGAAATGTAGATAACAAAAAATGAAATAACAACACCATACACAAGACAACACCAGATTTACATGGAGAACCCATTGAGGGAAAAAACACGGTGAGGATTAGCTCACAATATAAGTAGTTGCAAAACTGGTAGAAGGGCTCACTGCTAGAATATGACACACTAACCAAAAAGGCTCACAACTAGGGCTCACTGCCACAGAAAGAACACAAGAAGATAGAAGAGAAATGTTACACATAAAAAAAATTCTCAATGCAATAAAGAATCCACCATAATTCACAATTCACATCACACACGTCACTCACATCGATCTCACATCTATCTTGTCTCTTTCTTGTATCTCACAACAACATTACTCTTATTTATATCAACCTCAACCTTGAAAACCTTCTCCAAAACCAGCAACTATCAGTTACTTACAAATTCAAATTAGGTCGGTACCTAAACACTCTCATGGTGGATAGGAATGTAGGTGATCCATATAAATCCTTAGTTAGGACCCAAATTAATGTTAAGACACTTTCATAAACTTCACATGTAGTGTTAACTCAAGTTTGACCAATACCCATGCTAAACAACATAAACATTAAGTACATGCTTCCTTAAATCAATACAAAACTTTCAAACAACAAAATTCACTTGAACATGATCTATAATAATCTTCGAACCACCTGAGATCCATCAAACACTTCAACCATACTCGCATGATACAAATACTTCAACTCAGAACACCTAGTAAACCTTATTCGCACACTAACGCATGAAACACACACTATACTATACCAAATCAAGTGAAACCTTGAATCTTGAAAGATAAAACATTATAATAAACTTCCAAAATCCACTAAACCTAAAGCTAAACTATGGAGAAACACAGAGCAAATACATTTCTCATAGGCCACATAAAACATCACTAAAAAACTGGTTCACACACTCGTGAAAATATTTCTCTGTACAATGATCCAGAAACCTAAATTCTGAATATAACAATGTCTAACTACCTTGAAAAAAATATCAAATCCATACAAGCATAGCATTAACATAGAATAAAAATGAAACACAACCTAAAGCACATTCTAAACACTTGTACAACACTGTTTTCATTGTTTATCAAATTTTCTCAAAAGCACTTGGAAGCAAAGTTCTAGAGACATCATCTCAACACATTACACTATTCCACATGTCTCCAGACACTGAAACATAAAGATAGCTACATGTACTCACAACACTTGCTCAATATCTCAACTATACATGCACAACTTGCAACAAACTATTTTCCTCTTTTTCACAATTTTCTCAATATCCTCGACATCATCATGCAACAAACTTCCTTAACACATAGTTGGCATCAATGAAAACACCCTCATACTTGTGACAATCTCCCCCTTTTTCATTGATGGAAACACAAGATGTGAAAAACCATCAAAGACAACACAATAGCTTTGAATACATTTTCTTTCTTTTCTCCCCCTAAATAGATAAACTTTTCCACATGGTACTTGCTCCCCCTTTGACATCAATGGCAAAGGAATTTTTTTTTGCATTGTTCTCTCCCTTTGAAATAGAACCAAGATAATTTCTCTGAATACTCCCCCTTAGGTGTACACCCAACCAAAATGAGGTATTCAATGAAAAAATATTACACTACCTACTCCCCTTGAGAGGTAGCCACCAACATCAGTCCAAAAAGAGATGAATACATCGATCCACTGGACTAATGCATCTCCATATGCATCTAGTTTAGAGGAGGGGCAATAACCCCCAAATTTTTCCAAAGATACTCAAAAGTATCCTTAGGAAGAGCCTTAGTAAATATGCCAGCAATTTGATCCTTTGTAGGTACATACTCAAGTTTTATCCCATTCTCCATAACCTTCTCTCTCAGAAAGTGATACCTAATTGATATTTTCTTTTTCCTTGAATGCATCACTGAATTCTTTGAAATGTTAATTGTACTTGTATTGTCACAAAAGATAGAAATAGGCTCATCATACATTACTTCAATATCCTTCAATATCTGTCTCACCCACAAAAATTGTGTACAACATGATGTTGCTACAATATACTTAGCCTTTGTAGTGGATAAGGAAACCAAATCTTGCTTCTTACTTAATCTTGACAATAATTTACATCCAAGAAAGAATGCTCCACCCCTTGTACTTTTTTTGTCATCAACACAACTAGCCCAATCTGCATCTGTATAAGCACTTAATATTAAATTAGTATCCTTGGGATACCACAAGCTATAATATGGATTACCTCTTAAGTATTTGAATATCCTCTTCACAACTATGACATGTGTTTCTTTAAGTTCTTGAAATTTAGCCACAAGACAAACTGCATGCATAATATCTGGTCTAGTAGAAGTTAGATAAAGTAGTCCACCAATCATAGATCTATATTTGCTCTAATCAACCTTAGGTGAACCATCATATTTACTCAACTTACAACTAGTCTTCCATTCCAAACTTCTTCAATCTCTTTGGCGTACTTAGATTGTGAAATGAAAATCCCTTTATCTTTTTGATTGATTTGTAACTCAAGGAAGAAATTCATCTCCCCAAACATTGACATTTCAAACTCTTTTTGCATCTCTTCAACAAATTTCTTACACATAGCTTCATTGCTACCAAAGGTAATATCATCCACATAGCTTCATTGCTACCAAAGGTAATATCATCCACATATACAACCACTATAAATATTTTCTATTCCTCAATTTTGAAGTAAAGATTACTATCTGCATTGCCTTTACTGAATCCTTATTGTATCAAATATCTAGACAATCTTACATTCAAATCTCTAGGAGTTTGCTTCAATCCATTAATTCCTTCTTCAATTTTCAAACCATATCCGGTTGATCTAATAATTGAAATCATTGTAGTTGTTCCATATAAACCTCTTCTTCCAATTCACCATTCAGAAAAGTAGACTTCACACCCATCTGATAAACTTTAAAGTCCTTGTATGTTGCAAATCCTAAAATCATTCTGATAGCTTCCATCCTAGCCATAGGAGCAAATGTCTCCTCAAATTCTATTCCTTCCACTTGTGAGTAACCCTTACACAAGTTTTTTCTTTATTTCTTACCACTTCTCCATTTTCATTCAACTTGTTTATAAATACCCACTTAGTTCCAATTATGTTCTTGTTTGCTAGTCTAGGAACCAATTCCCAAGTTTGATTTTCTCAATTTGCATAAGTTCTTCTTCAATTTCCTTCATACAAATTTTATGTTTGCATGCATCACTCACTATTTTAGGTTCAACTTTAGAAATTAAACATAGATTTACCTTAACTTAAACAACTTTGCTTCTTGTCAATACTCCTTTCCTCTTATCTCCAATGATTTGATCTTCAGAATGATTCTTTTGCACATACTTAGGGGTCTTCTCTAGGGCTTCTTCCTCTTCATTTTGTACTTCTTTTCATCAACTTTTTCTTCTTCTCTGCAATCGGGTTCATTTGACACATACCCATCTACTGCAATTGAATTTCACAAGTTTTTATCAACCTTAATATTTGCACTTTCAACAATATTTCTCATCCTTTTGTTGTAACATTTGTAAGCTTTGCTATTAGTAGAATATCCAAGGAAGATACCTTCATCAGACCTTGCATCAAAATTTCCTAGGTTTTCTTCATCTCTCCTAATGTAACATTTTACTCCAAATACTCTAAAGTACTTGACAATATGAATCCTTCCATGCCATAATTCATAGGGAGTCTTTGTGCTTTGAACTTTCGCTTGAACTCTATTAATTATATAAACAATAGTATGAATTGCTTCTCTCCAGTAGACTTCCGGTAGATTTTCTTCTTTCATCATAGTCCTAGCAACTTCTTGAATAGTTCAATTTTTCCTCTCAACCACTCCATTATGCTAAGGATTTCTAGGGGCAAAAAAGTTTCTCTTTATTCCTTGAACTTCATAAAACATGTGAAACTCATTGGAGGTAAATTATCCACCTCTTTCAAATCTCAAACATTTTATTTTCACATTCATTTCATTCTCAACCATGGCTTTAAATGCCTTGAATCTATCTAATGCATTAGATTTTTCTCTAAGAAAAGTAACCCATGTCATTCTAGAGTAATCATCAATCAAGAGCATGAAATACCTGTCACCTTGTATACTTCTCACCCTTGTAGGACAACAAAGATCTGTATGTATTAATTCCAATTGTCTGGTAGCAGATTATTCCTTTCCTTTGAAACTACTGCTTGCTTTCTAAACTGACAATTCTTGCAAACAACATTGATAAGCTTTGTGATTCTTGGTAGATCTCTCATTGCATGAATTGAAATTATTCTCACAAAATTATCAAAGTTCATGTGACACATCCTCTGGTGTCATAACCAACTATCATTAATCTAAGACATAAAGCAATGACCATCAACACCTTTAAGCTGATAGATGTTTCCATCTGTCTTCTTACTAACAACAATCATAGTTCCAGAACCTTTTCTAATCTCACATGTTTCATCCTTAAACACAAGATTATAACCTTTTCTACACATTTTTCCAACACTCAAAAGATTATGCCTTAAACCCTTAACATAGTAAACATCTTCAGTATTATGCTTTCCATCAAAACTTATTGAACCTATTCCAAAAATATTAGCTCCTAAATCATCTCCAAATTTAACTAATCCACAATCATACTTTTCAAGTTTAAGAAGCTTAATTTTGTCTCTGGTCATGTGATTAGAGTAGCCACTATCAACAACTTAGTAATTCTTATCTTCTTTAACATGAAAAGCAGAAACCAAAGTACCTTCAATATTCTCCTTCTCTGAAACACTTTCCTTCACACAACTTTCAGAGTTAATAGAACTAGATTCTCCTTTTATAGCTAGGAACAAGCATTCATTATCATCAAAATCTCCATAATCAATTCATCATCAAAAATACCAACATCTTCTTTGACATAGTAAGATCTTTTAATCATATTTCCTTTATTCTCCTTACTCTTATTGTTCACATCTTTGTTTGGACATCTAGAAGCATAATGACCTGCATTTCCACAACTGAAACATTTGAAAGGTAGTTTACCTTTGTACTTAATAGTTCCCTTTTTCATCCTTCTTACAAAGTTATCTTCCACATCATCAAGATCATCTCCATCTGAATCTTCAATATTTTTTGATTTTCCAGCCTTAAAAGTAGTCTCCACTTTTGTACCATTTTTCAAACCAAGATTTCTCATTTCAAATGAAGTTAGTGTCAATTAACTGATCTCTAGAATAAGTATTGGAATTTGCAACTTCCTCAAATAACAAATACCTTTTTACTGCATGAATTAGGAGGATTTTTGAGAACTTTCTTTACCACCCTAGGTTCTTTAACTTGTGCATCGAGACCTCTCATAGCACTTACCAGTTCATTAACTCTCTACATGTAGGTTGAAACTATTTCATCTTCAGACATTCACATAGTCTCAAATTGTATCTTCATATTTTGCAACTTTGTTGTTTTAACCTTGTCATCTCCATAAATACTTTCAAGCTTATCCTAGACATCTTTAGCAGTCTTAAGATTCATAACTTTAACCAATTTAGAATTTGAAAGACTGTTCATAAGAATAAATATTTCCTTAGCATTTACCTCATGCACCTTGATCTCATCACTTGTGCTTGGACCATTCTAAGGTGTGCAGTATATTGATTCTTTATTTCCTTTTCAATTTCAAATCCATGAGCTGCTAGATATCCTTCCATCTTTTTCTTCTAAAATGCATAGTTTGTTCCATCAAATCTAGGGCAATCAATTTTCTTTGACATCCCGTATCTACCTTAAGTGGTTAAGCTCTTCTCCAAGGAACCTTCCTCTGATACCAATTGTTGAATGAACAAGACAATTGAGAGGGGGGGTGAATCAATTGTAGCAAATTAAAACATCAAAACCCTCAACAGTTTTCAAATCCACATGCATTCATTAAACCTTTATTTTGTTAAGATGATTAAACATGGATTGCAGATAACAAAAAATGAAATAATAACACCATACACAAGACAACACCAAATTTACGTGGAGAACCCAATGAGGGAAAAAACATGATGAGGATTAGCTCGCAATATAAGCAATTGCAAAACCAATACAAGGGATCACTGCTAGAATAGGACACTGTCCAAAAAGGTTCATAGCTAGGGATCACTGCCATAGAAAGAACACAAGAAGATAGAAGAGAAATGTTACATAGAGAAAAAATTCTCAATGCAACAAGGAATCCACCACAAATTCTCCAATACTTTCGTAGTCTTGCATGAAATATTTTAAACACCTCCAGCTCACTACCTTCAAGAATCCAATACTTTGAATTTTGCACTGCTTTGCTCAAATTTTCATCTATACTTCTATAATTCACATCACTCGCATCAATCTCACATCTATCTTGTCTCTCTCTTGCATCTCACAACAATATTACTCTTATTTATATCAACCTCAACATTGAAAACCTTCTCCAAGTTTAGAAACTATCTGTTACACTTACAAATCCAAATTAGGTCAGCACCTAAACATTCTCATAGTGGATAGAAGTGAAAGAAACCCATATAAATCCTTAGTTAGGACCCAAACTAATCCTAACACACCTCAACATGCTTTCATTAACTTTGCATATAGTGTTAATACGTCATCTAATACCCTTGCTAAACACCATAAACATTAAGTACACACTTCCTTAAATCAATCCGAAACTTCCAGAAAAAAAAAATTCACTTGAACACGATCTAGAATAATATTTGAACCACTTGAGATCCATCAAACACTTCAACCAAACTTGCATCATAAAAATAATTCAACTCAAAACACCTGGCAAACCTTATTCACACACTGATGCACGAAATACACATTGTACTATACCAAATCAAGTGAAACCTTGAATCCTAAAATATAAAAACATTATAATAAAATTCCCGAATCTGCACAACATGAAGCCAAACTATAGAGAAACATAGAGCATTTATAAATTTCTCCCAAGCCATAAAAAACATCACTGAAAAACTAGTTCACACACTGGTGAAAATATCTCACTTTGTACAATGATCCAAAAACCCAAATTTTGAATATAACAATGTATAACAACCTTGAACAAAATATCAAATCCACACAAGCATAGCATCAACACAGAAGAAACACAGAGCACAACCTAGAGCACATTCTGAACACTTGCACAACACTATTTTCACTATTTATCATTTTTTCTCAAAAGTACTTGGAAGCTGTCATGACCCCTATTTTCAATAAGTAATTTATAATTCAATAATACTATTTTAAAGCATCTAGTATTTAATTTAGTGAATGATTATATTGTTCATAATGTTTAATTAAATTAGTTAGTAGTGAAATAAAAGTGCGATGAAACAAGAAGGAAATTATTATAATTTAATTATAATAATTAAACATATACGCACAAAAAAAAAAAAAAAATTAATTTTATTCAATTATAGATTTTGTTTTAAATGATTATGCATAGTAAAATTTGAATAATTATTCTATTTTAAACTGAGTGTTATTTCTTTGAGATAATAACTTAATTTAAAATTAAGTGATATTTATTTAATGATCAGGTAAATATTTATCTTTCCTTTGTAATTTAAAATTAGTAAATACTAACTGTTTACAAAGTGGTGTATTTAGCGCAGCTAAAGATAGACATATTTATTTATTTACCAAGGAATATGAAGTGCATAAGGACAAAATTATATTTTATTTAAATCTTTCCAAGAATAGGTTTTAGTAACGGAAAAAGATTTTTTTTTTTTTAAAAAAGACATTCCTGAGAAGAGGTAATTGTTCTTGGTATTCTTCTTGCATGATTTGCTCTGCAAAAATAATAGTTGCCATTAAAATGCTTTGAGATTTTTAGAATAGAATTAGTGGAGGAAGAAAGAAGCATAGGGGAAAAGAAAAAAAAGAGAAGAATCTCTAGAAGACAAATTGGAAGAAAAGAGAAGAAGTGGAAGAGGAGCATCCTCAAGTGAAGGCAATTTAACCAGGTTTTTGAATTCTCTCCATTGCTTTTAAATTTTTCAAGTATGAGAAAATAATTTTTGTATTGTGCAAAGAATTAGATTCTTCAAAACTTATGTTGCAAAACCTCTGTAATTTCTGAAAAACTTATTGTGAGAAAGAAAGTTTATTGATAGAATTAAGAAATCTAAACAATTTGCCCATATTTGTACCCAGATTGGGGTTTAGTATGTGAAAATATTAGAAGAAAATTGGTTTTCAATTCTGATTAGAAATCATATATAAATCTGAATATATATGTATATATATTTATATACATACACAACATAAATATATATACATATACCCAAATGTTTACGAATTTGGCATAACAAATTACCCTATTTTGATACTGAGATTTTATGTTTTATTTTATGTTTTGATTGGGTATCTATTTTGGAGTGACTATGGGAGCATTACCCCCAGCCATGTCCTTCCCCTGTGGGTGGGGGCATCGACCCTTTAATATTCCCTTGTATTTTATTCTTCATGCTGAAAACTAGCAGATAATGGGTTTAAATGCGTATGCAAAATTTTCCTTTCATATGTAATATTTACATATCTGTATATATATATATATATATATATATATATATATATATAGCATACATGCTCGTATCTATTATTAAACTTTGGCTAATGTCTAAAATATGATGATATTTAGGCTATAACATACATACACACACACACACACACACACATATATATATATATATGCCAATATTTATAGCTATTTGTATTTGTTGACTGCCTGATGCAAAATAACTTGTCAGCTGAAACCTCACTTTTATCCTTGTCTAAAAAAATTCCTGAGTTTAGTTATATTTAAATGAATATTTAGAACAACTATATATATATATATTCTTAGTGGGAATGAACAAATTCTGAGGTGAATAGAGCATATATTCTGGCATGTGAGTGATAAACTTCATGTTGAATTGATGAAGTGTTGAATTTAATTTTAATTGTGATAATATATATATATATATATCATAAGAAAGAAATAAGTTTGTAGTGGCTTTAATAACTTTCGTTTTCAGATCTGGGTTTCTCTGAATTTTTTATAGAAGGTGCGTCACCAAGACTTTTAAAACATATCCAAAAATCAACCATACCCTGTTTGTAAATTTCTAGTTATGATTAATTTAATGACTATCTATCTTTGCTACTTTTCATTTAATTATTTCCCAGTTGGTTCCTGAGGCAATTATATATATATTTATATATATACCCACTTATCCAATTGAATGTATTAATTTCAAATTTGGGAATTTTTCTCTCTATCAAATTACCCAAAACTATGATAGTTAAATTGTTAAATTGGAGGTTGATTATATACTTATGCATGTTTTTGTTTTCATTCATAGAGGTGTAGAAAAATGATTAAAATGAATGTTTGATGAAGTATTAAACTAGTTGTAAGATATTTCCTTTAGGATCATTATCATTTTATTAAAACCAATTGGGAATTTGGGAATAAAATGGGATATATTTTTGAATCAATGCTTAAACATGAAATTCTCTAGAAATACATGCTATACTGTTTCGTGTGTATGCTATACTGACATAAACATGTTAAAAAACATATGATTCAAGAAGATGCGAATAATAATATAGAAGTATTGAATATTTAAATGACAAGAATAGTAGATGATTACACCTTTTGGACATCTTGTAGAGTGAATAGTGTTTAGAATCAAGATGGTAATTCTAGATGAAGGACAATAGTCTATCAAGATAGGTTAATTTGGAACGTCTCAAGTTGGAGACTAAGAAGATGGTAGAGATGCAAACTTGACGAGAGCCTTAGGGTTAATAAATCTTAACTCCTTTTGAATTTTATGTCATTTACATTCAAATCAGGAGGATTGTTTATATTCATGCATTAAGAACCCTCATTCATGTATATAATTTTGATTGCTTATTTTAATGACTAAGGAGATTCATTATAAAGATAGAATGCTTGTTTAATGGATTTTGATTACGTTTTCCATGTAAGAGAGGTAATGCTTGCTCATAAAACCCTCAAACATGTCTCCTCATGATATTTGGATAGGAGGAAATGTGGTATGAAATTACTTTACTTATGAATGTATATTCATATTTACCCATATATATGAATATACATGCATACATGAGCTATACCTTCTTTATTTATCATGCTAGTACTTGCATGTTCTTCATTGATCCACTTCATTTCTTGATATGTTCTTGTGAAAATATTATTGGATGGTTTCATGCAAGTAGTCATGTTATCTTGATAGCAAATTAGTACTTGCAAAGATTACCTGGTGTTTTATGAAAATATGGTCTTAGCAACATCATAATATGATCATTCTTCATTCATGTATCTTATTTTATTTCATTTCAAGGTTTGATTATCAAAATGGGGTTTGACCAAGGCAAACCCCTATTCACTAACATTTTCTTGCAGGTCAAAGAAGTTGACACATGGATGAGCAAGCCTTTCTTATGGCTACTTCATTAGATGGGTTAAATAAGAGATGCCTATAAGTTATTTACTTTGAGTATTTAGATGATGCTTATTTGTACTGGAAAAAAAAATCATTTAATTATCCTCATTATATAATTATCTAGTTCTATTAAAATATTTTGGAATTGGAATTGAGGAATATAATTAGTGAGATAATCTCTAACCCTTTACATTTGGTATCATGAGTGAGATAATCTCATTTACTAGAGACATCATCTCAGCACATTACACTATTCCAACACGTCTCTAGACATTGCAATATAAAGACAACTCTATATACTCACAACACTTCCTCAATATCTCAATTATACATGCACAACTTGCAACAAACTATTTTCCTCTTTTTCACAATTTTCTCAATATCCTCGAAATCTTCATCATGCAACAAAATTATTATAATCAACCAATCAAGCTAAGAGAAGAAAATATTACCAAATATGGGGTCCCTAAACTTGCAAAGATAGGAGATTATTAGGATGATAAAGTAGCTGCACAAGTTGTAGAGATCCTATCAGAATTTGAAGAATTATTCCCTAAAAAATTCATAGATTGAAAAGGGATAAAAGAAGAAGTAGGAGTTATGAAGACTCAACTGAAAGAAGAAACTAAACTAGTATAGAGGAGACCATATAGACTGAATCCAAACATGAAAAATAAAGTTAAAGTAGAGTTAGACGAAATTCTTGAAGTAGGTATAATCAAAATTGTTAGAATTGACTGATTCAATCCACAACTCCCATGAAACACTTGCATGAAATTACCTATTACAATAGAGAAGATCAAAAAGTGAGATTGTGCTCAATAACTTGAGAATTCTATTGATGCAAATAACCTAAATGAATATTACAAATGAATGTGCATGCTTATATAAGCAATGCACAAGCAAACCCTATATGTGGATTAACAAGATAGTGACAAGTGTTTTAATCTCATGCAATGAGACAACTTGTCCTAAATTTAGTCCAATCTAATAATAAGAATCAAACTAAAGATTAAACATCAATTCCTAAGTTTAGCTTAAGTGAACTAAAGTAAAAAATCCTCTAATAATTAATTGATGATTAATTAATTATCAGATAATGACTTATTTACTCCAACACCCCCCTTAAGATCAACTTAGGGAGAAACTAAACAACTGATAAAGGAAGCTAAATGAATGTAGAATGGGTCCTGGCTATAAGGCCTGATGAGGTACCCATGAACACACAACTAAAATCTCTCATAACTGGAGAAAAGGAGAAAGCCTCATGGGAAAAACTCCTCTCCAAAAGAGAGAAAAAGAAATGACTGCACTAGTGAAAGAAGGATAGAAGGAGGATTCAATGTGACCCCCCAAGGACTACTTCTATCATGCAATTACAATAGATGTCCCCTTGATAGGAGAGAGAAAAAGAGGAAGTGAATCCCCCCACAAAGAAATAGCTCCCATTCCAATGATGAACATCTGAAGACAAAATATGATCCACTACCTGCAAACAACATTTATCCCCTTAGGAAGAAATAAATCCACTAGTGATTGGAGAAGTCAATCCAAAAGGATGGGTGAATTAGGAATCTAAATCCAGATGATGTGTGCCTCTGAAAACTACTCACGTATCCACATGTCAACAAATGATGATGTTGATCCAGAATCCTATGAAGATTGATGTAGAACAAGCTACAAAGGTGATGAAGATGGTGGGCCAACATTGTTGATGTGACTATCAACAAAGAGGAGATGAATGTCCTCAAAGTAATCCTCCAAATCTGCAATCTGATACTTGACAAACAATGATGATATGTTTGTAAGATATGAATCCCAAGTAGTTGTGTTTGGAAGATGTATGATGTTCTGTTGTACTAAACCAATAGGGGCCAAATATATGGTGATGACAAGCTGATAAAAACCAACAAAAGATGATGTAGTCTCAATTTATAGAGTGGGAACATGAAGTCAAGTCTCTAAACCATCAGAACATGTAAGACCTGTGATATACTCAAGCTCCTCTAAAGTATCATCATCAAAGAGTATAGAATCTATATCTATAAGAGGGATGAGGCAATCTATAGTAGGATCCTATGGGTATGGAGAGATATGAGGGTCTCCACAGATCTCCCAAAGTCGTGTCCAAAGTATGTGGGGACATTCAATATCTGATACAACATACACAGTGTCAAGATCAACACTAGAACATATAACCCCTACAATATGATCTCTAATGATGCCCCATGCTGATAAACTCCTTGGTGTGTCTGGTGTAGGTACGAGTCCATATAGATAAGGAAATTTTTTAAGCCACCTGAGATGTGCTAGGATCCCATTTTGCCAAGAATCATAGTTATCATTATCCAAGTTGATCACAAAAGGATGAATAGAAAAACCCATGATACCAAATGAAAATATCAGAGACTAATAACCTTAGTACTGATAAAGCAGATCAAAATATTTCATCTCACGCAAAAAGATCCTCTCCAGGTGCCAAGACATCCAAGTAATTAAGAAAAGTGTGAAAACACAAAATAATGAATAAACTATACCTGGGGTAAATTTTGGAAAAGGTACATGAATAGGTCTGAAGAGCTCTGAAACACCTTTCCAACATCGCTTGAATCATGAAAATATAAGATACAGGAAGAAAGTTACGAGCTCAAAAGTACAAAATACATATATGAATTTAACTAAGAATAACAGGAACCAATAGTAAAATCTAATAATAAGACTTGCACCATTGGAAATTTTGTGAAACCAACTTTCCGACGATATCTTGTTTTCCTGATTTCGACACCATATGCCCAAGATAGCCAAAAAGAAAAAAACTACTCCTTTAGGAAAAATCAGGGCTAAGAGGGGGCTTGGAGACGTATCCGTATGATGATGTCAACATGATGTCATGCTAATGTTAGCAAAAAATGAGGTTAAATTTGACGGCCAAGTGGCCGTCACTGCAAAAAATACCCTCCCTGTTGGAGATAAAATTTAGTTGCCACAATATTCTTTTGATTTGGTGGAATATTCTAGAGAATATTCTCTAGTTTGCATGTGCCACCAATTTTGGGAGATGCGTCGAATTTTGTGGGCCGGCCCTTGATTTTTTGAATGAGCCACTTTTTTATGCTGGATTTCAATGGGGCCATTGGGTTTTTAGTGCCTTCGGTGACAGGATTTACAAGAGTCGTTGGGATTATGACTAGCCATAGCAAAGGTGACAAGACCCACTTCCCTGTCCGACCCTATTGACAGGGTACAGTGGGTACCCTACTTTTTGAATTTTTTTTGGTTTTGAAATTTGATTTTTTTTCCAAAAGATTTTTGATTATATATATATATATATATATTTATTTTATTGCAGGTAAGAAAAAAATTAAAAAACCTAATTGGAAACTTGCACACAAAAATCAATGGAAACCTAGGGGTGCATCAAGGCCATATATCCATACAACCATACAGATTCCTTTGTGTTGACCTCTGGGCTACTAAAAGAAAAATTCTTTTTTTTCAACTTCACCAAAATCGATGAAACGACAAGTGTTCCTTAGGTTTTCGGCCACTCCAGATGCGATGGTGAGGCTGGTTTTTCTCTAGGATGCACCAAAAAAATTGCTCAAGGCCAAATCTCTTGAGAAATTGAATAGGGGGCCGAAGATTTGGGCTCTAATACCATGCTAAAATTGACTGGTTCAATCCACAACTCCCATGAAACACCTACATGCAGTTACTTATCACAATAGAGAAGATCAAAAAGTGAGATTGTGCTCAATAACTTGAGAATCCTATTGATGCAAATAACCTAGATGAATATTACAAATGAATGTGCATGCTTATATAAGCAATGCACAAGCAAACCCTACATGCGGATTAACAATATAGTGACAAGTGTTTTAATCTCATGCAATGAGACAACTTATCCTAAATTTAGCCCAATCTAATAATAAGAATCAAACTAAAGATTAAACATCAATTCCTAAGTTTAGCTTAAGTGAACTAAAGTAAAAAAGCCTCTAATAATTAATTGATGATTAATTAATTATCAGATAATGACTTATTTACTCCAACAAAACCAGTAGAAGATTCAAAATGGATTAGCACTGTGGTGATACAAAACAAGAAAATAAGCGAGGTAAGAATATGTGTTGACTTCAAGGAACTTAATAAATCTTACATTCACATGACCCTTTCCCTACACCATTCACTAAGGAAATATTGGAATGGCAGAAAGAGAAATCTACTCATTTAATGATGGTTTCTCTAGATAACACCAAGTAAAATACAGGAGGAAGATCAACCAAAAAGTATGTTTGTAACAGAATGGGGTTCTTACATGTACGCAACACGATACCATTTGGCTTGTAAAATGCACTTGCAGTATTCAACATGACAATGATAAATGCATTTAAAGGTTTCATAAATGAATTAAATTAGAAGTATACTTAAACAATTGGATAGTATATATTTGGGTAAAATATCATATACAAGTACTTATAATGATATTAAATATATGTCAAAGTATGCAGATAACATTAAACTTGAATAAGTGCATGTTTGTAGTACCTTATGGAACACTAGTAGGGAACATTATCTGCAAAGAAGGATTGATGCTAGAACCCACAAAGTTGACCCTAATTATGACACTATCACCTTCTAAAACAGATCCAAAAGTTAAAACCTTCTTAGGATATACCGATTATCATGGAAAATTTATAAAAGGGCATTTTGAGACAACTACACCATTGGAAGAACTGCTGAAAAATAAAACCGGTAAAAATATTGAATGTAATGAAGAATGCCAAATAACATTTGATACACTTAAACAAAAAATTGTGGAGGCCCCTATCTTAATCTTCTCAAATTTGAATATACCATTTCATACACATGTAGATGCATTTAGAATTTCAATAGGAGAAGTCTTGGATCAATCCAACGGAAATAAGGATTATCTCATAGCATTTGCAAGCATAAAATTATCTAAGGTGGAGAAAACTATACTAATAATGAACAAGAGGCACTAGCTATGGTTTATGCACTCCAAAAATGTAGACACTATCTAATATTAAAACACTTTACTTTCTTTACAGACCATGAGCCTCTAAAGTACTTACTAAATAGACCCATTAAACAAGGCTTGATATGTAGGTGGCTACTTTTGTTTTAGGAATTTGATTTTAAAATAATGGTGAAACCAAGGAAGAAAAATCAAGGACCTGATTACTTATCTAGAATAGAAATAGGGGAAGGATCGAAGGATCAACAAAAATATCTACCTAGCACACACTTGTTTAGACTAAATATGGTATCAGAAGAGTTACATGATATTTCTATACTCTTTTCAATAAGAGAATATCATATATATCTCTCACCACAGTATAAAGAATGTTTAGTGTAGAAGTCCCTACCTTACACATTGATAGAAGGAGAATTACACCACATGGGACGAGATGAAATCATATGAAGGGTTGCTTATGCACACAAGATAGAATCCATTTTGAAACAAGAACATGAGGGAATAGTAGGAGGACATAATTGCAGTGACACAATTGCCAAAAGAGTTAAACTAGTTAGAATATTGTGGCCAACCCTTCATAGAGATGCAAATGAGTATGCAAAGAACTGTGACATCTGTCAAATGGTAGGAAAACCTAACACAAGAGATGAAATTCCCTTAAAAATAGTACTAGAATATATCCCATTTGAAAATGGGTGATAGACTTCATAGGACCCATTGATCTTCTTGCCAAACATTCCAGATAAATATTTATAATAACAGGGATAAAATACTAAAAAAAATAGGTAGAAGTGGAACCCACTAAGGATTGTGCCGCAAAGACTGTATCAAGGTTTATATATGAGAATATAATCACTAGGTATAATTTCCTATTGAGTATTTTAAGTGATCAAGGAAAACACTTTGTCAATAAAGTAATTGTGGAGATAGTACACAATTTTATGATTATACATAAAAAGAGCTCACCCTACCATCCACAAGAAAATAGGGCAAGTGAAGCTCCCAAAAAATAATTGGAACAACACTCAGTAGGATGTGTGATGTAAATAGATTAAACTGGGATATAAAGATACTTGCGGTACTCTGGTCCTATTGCACATCTTACAATAGAACTAACAAGTCTACATGGTTCCAATTATTATATGGAACTAATATGAAAATTCCCATGAACTTAACAGTTCCCAACCTATGCATGAAACTAACATTATGATTGGATGATGATGATTATCTAGCACAAAGAATATAAGAGTTGGAAAAATTGGATTAGAATATGCTTTATAGCCTTATACAATCAACAAGTAGAACAAAAAGGACAAAAATATTGTCATGATAGAAACCTCTAGAATAAGACTTTCCAAATAGGATATTTGGTCCTACTATACAAAAACAAATTCAAACATCAAGGCAAGTTAAAAGTAATGTGGCTAGGACCTTGCTACATACATGAAATTGCAGAATTAGAAATGATAACATTAAGGTTAGACATAGATCACATCACATGATATGTAAATGACACAAGAATTAAAAAACTATCACCAACCAAAGGGATGCAAATCATAAATATAGAAGAGAGACATATTGGCAATGTCACCAAGTTTGGTAAACATCATAGAGAAGCCACACCTAAAATACAAGAAGTACACATTCAAGGAAATAGAGGTAGATAAAGGTAGGTCATTCTCAAGCATCCCCATAGACATGATGTATATAAAATATGTAAGAAAATACATCCATGAGCCCACAACTGAAATATACCATACAAAGTTTGAGGAGATCTAGAAAATCCTACTTACTTCAAATAAGTTCACACATACCAATTGCAATATCAAGAGGTAGGACAAAAGAATCTACATGTGTGGAAGGATTATCCAAACTTTTGTGATGAGCATGATTGGATTAGATTAGTTATGATAAGAGTACACAGTGAATTAATTTACCAAGAAAAACCCTACTAAATCTGTAATACCCCCTCTGCACTATCGTCTTGACCATATAGTTAATTGAAGTTATAGGTATTGTGATAGTTGAATACAAGATTTTATATATTTAAGGTATTGATTAAATAATTGCTTTAATTATTTAATATATTCAATAATAAATTGAATAATTGCTCTTTTTAAAGCATTCAAAAACTCTTTTAATTTAGGGGTCATTATTTTTGAAACATGGGCACTTGATAATATGAGTACATATTTTTATATATACAAACTTTCTACATGAGATTACCTTTATCATTTACCATAATGATCAAAGTCATTCTCCAAGAGCTTGCTTCAAGGTGCATACCATCATTTAATATATTCAATGCATATAGCACTAGCTCAAATGCTTCGCTAGTTGATCTTCATGAATCACAAATGACCTAGTAGTATTATCAACATGTTATGTTGATCAAGCCTATCTAAATGGGTCATTGTACATTTTAGATTATTCAAAAGGTCAACTTTAAGTTATATTTATCTTTGGACATAATAAAACTTATTTACTTCTTAGAATTAATAGATTAATAAAGTGTGTAGAGTTATTTTAATTATAAACCAAGGCCATATAATATTTAAACTTTCTATGTAGGGTTGCAATGGTAAAAAAAAAGTTGGAAGATTACCATGCAAATATTTCCAATGTGCATTGTAATAAATACACAAAAATAACATGTTAATAGGTATTAAAGGTTAGATGTTAAGAGGTTAAAAAAAAAGCTTTTACCAAGAGTAGCTAAAACCACCAAGTCCACTTGTATCAAAGCTAGCAGATAACATGAACTGCCCCAGACTTTGTGGAGAGGAGACACGCAAGAGGGAGATAAATCTATTATTAGAAAAAGGGTGGAATGAACTTCCTTGCATGTCGGAAGTAAGATGTGGATTTTTATAATGCATGTGGAATCCAAGAGGAGAGAGGAGTGTGGGGGAGTGGAAGCCAATCCCGATGGGAGGGTTAGAAGTTGGTGTTGTTTAATGGAAGTGGGAGGGCAGGAAGATTCAGGGGGACTAGAACCCTCGTTCTTCCTAAATGCCTCTTTCAATTGAACCAGATTTTGGATTGCTGATATAGCTTCAGCTTTTTATTATTGTTAGGAGATATAGTCTAGAACAATGGAGTCGTTCATGGAGAAAAAAAGGGATAGAAGAATCTATGCTCTTCTTGGTTTGGAGGGAGTGAATTTCATCACAGTCTCCTTAGTTCATAATCTCGATGGGAATGTTAAAAGATGTGTGCTATAGGGGACATACTATTGACTGTACAAACATTTCATATGGGAGGATATTATGAATGCACTTCATCAGATAAGTACATCCATCACTTGTTGATATTTTCTGTGTTGCTAGTGTTTGTGTAAGTAAATATTGTTAAATAATTATATATATAGAATACACAGATTTAGGATTGGGAAATGTACATTTCTGCTTTCTTTGAATGGCCCAAAAGGAATGTTGAATTCTTCAATTGAGAGGATGATGCGTCTTTACTGCCTCTGTCATCAAACGTTATAGTTTTACTTGCTCTTCGTTCACAACCTCGTAAGTTATCCCTAATGGGAGAAATAGGGGATCTTATGTAGCATTATCTGTGTTTGAAAGTTATTGTCATACTAGTGTTCATTGCAATATTAGTTTTGTTTGCAAAGTTATGTGCAGAAAAGACATTGTGAGTGGCCCTTACAAGGGCTTGTCGTAGGTTGTCTGTTTGCTTGTAGGTCACATTGATGAGGAATGCATATTTGTATTTGCAAAATTTAGGATATTTCCATATTCACTGAAGTCTTGCTTTCTTTTCCTTGCATGGCTAATGCATAGAATCAAACAAGATAACTAATTTAATCTATTCAACAATTTATAATCCAGCGGCCGACACTTAACACTTCTCAACCTTTCGATAACACTGCTCTATTTGCTTAGGCAAGAAAAGTACGCCTTTTCTAGATATACATACTTATTTTCTTTTATGTTTTCTACCTACTAAGTAGCATTTTATATCTTAAGAAATCTTCTTTCTAGCCGCTTCTAAGTTTTATGTGGCCTAAAAATTAATCATGTGCGTAATAATATTTAGCCTTCCTTAATGGGCGGCTGCAGGTTGTCTCCATTGGCAACCTGCCACATCTCAAGTACTGTAAAATAGGATGTTGTAGATTTAAATAATCTCTCTGATTCGATGTCAACCAGACTCAGCCGCGACTTTTAAACATAATAGGAAGTTCCAAGAATAGGATGACCTCCCTGACTCCATTGTCAACTTGTCATAGCTGAAGTACTTGAACATTACTGAAAGTTCTAAGATTTAAATAATCTCCTAGATTCTCTTGACAATCTATCACAGTTGCAGTACTCAAATCATTTAAAAATTATCCTTATATAAGAACTCCCTCCGTTTTGCTGGCCGATAACACTCTTGAAGGTGGCCGCATGAAATAGAGCCATGATGCCATATAGGGGTACCTGGACCGCATTGTTCTTTGTACCAACCTGAGTCGTCTTGGACTTCAGTCATCTCTCAGCACAATTTCGCTTGCAACGAATTTGGAGATTAATCTTGATACTATGTCGTAATCAGGTCATACTCGAGGTTCTTAGCATTTCTTATGGTTCAGATGACGTTCTTCGTATCTTTCCATTCTATAAAAATTATGATGGAGGCATCCCACTTTGTTAACACCTACTTGATGGTATAGAGGACACTGTCAGTTCTGCCCAGGATAGAGAGATTCACGTGTTCAAGGATAGGACATCAGGGAAGAAGCCTATAAACCTTCGCTACGTGTTTATGTTTCACTTGCATTTTTTCCCCATTTAGGTCGAGGATCTTGTAGCACATCATGGTGATCCACAGTACTTTTTGTGAAAGTCCAAAATTTTCAATTGCCTTCAGAATACCCATCAAATGAAACCTAGTGTTTAAAACAGAGAGGACGTGATCAAGAATCTGGTACTTGGCTTATCACCTGCCAATTGCATCTACCTATAAGCTTTCTTCATCTTTAGAAATGAGACCATTCGGTGTAGCAGCCCGAACTCAGCTTCCATACGCCTGCTCACATTCTTGAAGTACTTACCTTGATGAGATTTAGTTATATAGCATGAAATTCTATAGTTGTTTGAGATACTTTACATTAGAAAGGATTAAGAATGTCATTTTCAATAAACTTATGGAATAAGAATATGAAATATTTATATATATATAGAAACATGTAATTTTATTATTCATTTAAAGTTATTATTGATATAAATAGAGGTTGTGTTAATATGACATAGTGGTTATAATAGTTAAAATTGTTGTACTTATTTTTTAGTAACTAAAAAGGTTGTCGAATAGTTACTCCCATATTATAATGGTTATTGAAATTATTAAGTTATTTTATTAAATAGATCCCCATAAGTTGTTGAGGAAATTTTGTTTGGGTATCTTGTGATGATAGGTTAAACTTTTTGGAATTGAGATTGTTTTGAATTGATAATGAGGTGAATTACGTAACTTGAGTTGTGAAAGTAATATTGCTTCGATTTTGAGTTTGATGTTGATTTTGAGATCAAGTTTTGTTGTCAACTTTTTGGGAAACCCTTGTTTAGTGATTTATCAGTCTTCTAGAGAAAGGGAAAGAAGGGTGTTTCTTTATTATTGACCTTCACTTTTGGTTCTTTGTGAACTATTGATCGTATGATCTATTTGATGTTATGGGTTTAGCCTTGCACTTGAAAATAGTTTTGTTATGAAGATTTTGTGTAGGATGATGTTTGCCTTGCTTAATGCAATTTATCATGTGACTTTATATGTTGTGCATGGGGGCTTACCCTAATAGTGTCTTTTGAGTCTTTTTGTTCATAAGGGGAGTGGCTTTCAATGGGGCGAGACGGAAGTCTCGAGGTAACTCATTGGGTTGTTAATCAAATTAGCGTTAATATTTAATTAGGGGGTTTTGGATAGAATCACACGTAACAGATGCTCAGTAGATGCCTCACTCATGGCTCAAGTGCTTGTATGTGGGCTTGAGATGAGTTGAAGAGCACAGAGCGACAAAATCATTATCTCATCTATGAAGATAATAGATGCCGCGTGGATTGCATGTGGGGCGGGTTTGATAAAGTCCACTAAAGGCCAACAGGATTGGGGCCGGGACCTAGGAAGATTCGCCAGGGTAACCCATGCAACATTGCGATGACACTCTTCCTTAAACAACCAAGTATGCTTTGTTTCCTTCTATGATATTCTTGAGTCTCTGGAAGCACATGTTGGCATTTGTATGTTGATGCTTTATTGGTTATTCCTTATGTTAGGCACATCTTGTGTTGGTTATGTCTTGTGCTGAGATTGCCTTAAGTTATTGTGGATCTAGTTGTGAAGTCTTGTACCCTTGTTCTGTATGATGGTTATTGTTGGGGATCCTTCATGTCATCTCTTAGCGGGGTGACCTTGGGTCCCGTGGTTGGGTAGACGTGCCACCCCATTGGGTCCCAGTTGTCGATTGAAAGTGAAATCATACCTTGCGATGACTCTTGAGTTATACGAGTTGGATCCGATATTGCAGCTTTGTACTCCTTCATTTGAATGTAACATTCATATTATTCTCTATCCATCCCATTTTATATTGGGAATGACATTGTAATATTATAAGTCTTGTTTAATATATTAACCATGTTCATATTGTCTGAATCCAATAGTGTACCATTCATGTGATGTAATTATGTTGTTGTGAAAAGTAATGCAGTCAAGTAAACCTGAGGGATTTGTTATATGTAGTTCATGTTTAGCTTTCATCTCATATGGTATATGAATATTACGATGTATGTAAGTACTTCAAAAAAAAAGTTGGCGCCATAAATGTTAGATGTATTGCATCCTTAGGGGTTGCTTGGCGGGGCATTACAGTTGGTATCAGAGCATAGGTTCATACACTGGGGCACTATGAGCCCATTGTGTTGACCTAGTTGCTCGTACTCGTAAGGGTGTGTCAGTCTGTTTGTGTAGTCTGTACTTGGTTGCCCTAGTTTGTCTCTGGGTGATGTAGGTTCTATGGTGCAAAAACCCGGTGGAAAGGATAGGACCCTCAGTGTAGTGCGCAATGTACCGATATCCTTCCTATTGGAAATGCATTTTGGAACTCTTGTCTTACCTTTGGGTTGCTTTGTGGTGTCTCTGGTGTGAAGTGAATTTGAGTGTGAATGCGATGTATGTGTGTTAAATCTGAAATTATGTGTGCGTTTTGAAGTGATAATTATGTTTATGTTTCTAAAAAGGCCATAGATTATGATCTTGTGACACATATATTGTGAGATTGAGCATTGAGTAATGAATAGAAAGTAGTACATGATGTTTAAATGATGAAGTTTAACCAGAAATGTGTATCTTGGCAATGAATTAGCATGAATAACTGGTGCTAATGTGTTATATTTCCATCTTAGTTTATGATTTTCAGGTAGTCGGTTTCGAATCTTGAGGATGAAGGTAATTAATTGGTTATGTTAAACATGTGGATTTAATATTATGGTTGCATCTGATTAGTAATTGTTATTGATGATTGTTTATGATGTATCACTAATTGTAGAGTGTTAGAAGGATGATGTCGTATCACTCATTCATGAGAGGCATACGACACGACAATTCCCTCTACACTAGGTTGATTTGATATATATATATATGGTGTACACAATGTTTGCTTTTATGCAGGTTGCAGGTAGTAAGCCTCGATTCCACCTGCTCTAGCAGGACTGGGTGAGCCTCATGAAACCCAATGGGAATAATGTGGAAAAATAGAGCTGACAAGAAGGTTTCCCAACTTTTCCATCATCCTCGACGAGAATATGTACCCCCTCTGTGTAACCCAGTCGGTATAGTTTTTTTATGTTTTGTCAGTTGTTTTGGTTGATCTTCTGCTATTTGAGGGTGGTCATGTTGATTTCGTGATTATATTGTTTAACTTGTGATGATATGTTGTTGGTCATTTTTATATTTGGTGACTTGAATTTTGATGACTCTTATAATTACGAATGCTTCGTTTAACCATGCGACTTCCAGGAGTAAGTTGGGTCTAAGGGGGGGAGAATGTAATACCCCCTCTGCACTTCGTCTTGACCATATAGTTAATTGAAGTTATAGGTATTGTGATAGTTGAATACAAGATTTTATATATTTAAGGTATTGATTAAATAATTGCTTTAATTATTTAATATATTCAATAATAAATTGAATAATTGCTCTTTTTAAAGCACTCGAAAACTCTTTTAATTTAGGGGTCATTATTTTTGAAACATGGGCACTTGATAATATGAGTACATATTTTTATATATACAAACTTTCTACATGAGATTACCTTTATCGTTCACCAGAATGATCAAAGTCATTCTCCAAGAGCTTGCTTCAAGGTGCATACCATCATTTAATATATTCAATGCATATAACACTAGCTCAAATGCTTCGCTAGTTGATCTTCATGGATCACAAATGACCTAGTAGTATTACCAACATGATATGTTGATCAAGCCTATCTAAATGGGTCATTATACATTTTAGATTATTCAAAAGGTCAACTTTAAGTTATATTCATCTTTGGACATAATAAAGAACTGTTACTTCTTAAATTAATAGACTAATAAAGTGTGAGAGAGTTATTTTAATTATAAGCCAAGGCCATATAATGACTTTCTATGAAGGGGTGCAATGGGCAAAAAAAATTTGGAAGAAGATTACCATGCAAATATTTTCAATGTGCATTGTAATAAATACACAAAAATAACATGTTAATAGGTATTAAAGGTTAGATGTTAAGAGGTTAAAAAAAAAGCTTTTACCAAGAGTAGCTAAAACCACCAAGTCCACTTGTATCAAAGCTAGCAGATAACATGAACTGCCCCAGACTTTGTGGAGAGGAGACACGCAAGAGGGAGATAAATCTATTATTAGAAAAAGGGTGGAATGAACTTCCTTGCATGTTGGAAGTAAGATGTGGATTTTTATAATGCATGTGGAATCCAAGAGGAGAGGGGAGTGTTGGGGGAGTGGAAGCCAATCCCGATGGGAGGGTTAGAAGTTGGTGTTGTTTAATGGGAAGTGGGAGGGCAGGAAGATTCAGGGGGACTAGAACCCTCGTTCTTCCTAAATGCCTCTTTCAATTGAACCAGATTTTGGATTGCTGATATAGCTTCAGCTTTTTATTATTGTTAGGAGATATAGTCTAGAACAATGGAGTCGTTCATGGAGAAAAAAAGGGATAGAAGAATCTATGCTCTTCTTGGTTTGGAGGGAGTGAATTTCATCACAGTCTCCTTAGTTCATAATCTCGATGGGAATGTTAAAAGATGTGTGCTATAGGGGACATACTATTGACTGTACAAACATTTCATATGGGAGGATATTATGAATGCACTTCATCAGATAAGTACATCCATCACTTGTTGATATTTTCTGTGTTGCTAGTGTTTGTGTAAGTAAATATTGTTAAATAATTATATATATAGAATACACAGATTTAGGATTGGGAAATGTACATTTCTGCTTTCTTTGAATGGCCCAAAAGGAATGTTGAATTCTTCAATTGAGAGGATGATGCGTCTTTACTGCCTCTGTCATCAAACGTTATAGTTTTACTTGCTCTTCGTTCACAACCTCGTAAGTTATCCCTAATGGGAGAAATAGGGGATCTTATGTAGCATTATCTGTGTTTGAAAGTTATTGTCATACTAGTGTTCATTGCAATATTAGTTTTGTTTGCAAAGTTATGTGCAGAAAAGACATTGTGAGTGGCCCTTACAAGGGCTTGTCGTAGGTTGTCTGTTTGCTTGTAGGTCACATTGATGAGGAATGCATATTTGTATTTGCAAAATTTAGGATATTTCCATATTCACTGAAGTCTTGCTTTCTTTTCCTTGCATGGCTAATGCATAGAATCAAACAAGATAACTAATTTAATCTATTCAACAATTTATAATCCAGCGGCCGACACTTAACACTTCTCAACCTTTCGATAACACTGCTCTATTTGCTTAGGCAAGAAAAGTACGCCTTTTCTAGATATACATACTTATTTTCTTTTATGTTTTCTACCTACTAAGTAGCATTTTATATCTTAAGAAATCTTCTTTCTAGCCGCTTCTAAGTTTTATGTGGCCTAAAAATTAATCATGTGCGTAATAATATTTAGCCTTCCTTAATGGGCGGCTGCAGGTTGTCTCCATTGGCAACCTGCCACATCTCAAGTACTGTAAAATAGGATGTTGTAGAGGTTTAAATAATCTCTTTTATCCGATGTCAACCAGACTCAGTCGCGACTTTTAAACATAATAGGAAGTTCCAAGAATAAAATGACCTCCCTGACTCCATTGTCAACTTGTCATAGCTGAAGTACTTGAACATAACTGAAAGTTCTAAGATTTAAATAATCTCCTAGATTCTCTTGACAATCTATCATAGTTGTAGCACTTAAATCATTAAAAAATTATCCTTATATAAGAACTCCCTCCGTTTTGCTGGCCGATAACACTCTTGAAGGTGGCCGCATGAAATAGAGCCATGATGCCATACAGGGGTACCTGGACTGCATTGTTCTTTGTACCAACTCGAGTCGTCTTGGCCTTCAGTCATCTCTCAGCACAATTTTGCTTGCAACAAATTTGGAGATTAATCTTAATACTATGTCGTAACCAGGTCATACTCGAGGTTCTTAGCATTTCTTACGGTTCAGATGACGTTCTTCGTATCTTTCCATTCTATAAAAATTATGATGGAGGCATCCCACTTTGTTAACACCTACTTGATGGTATAGAGGACACTGTCAGTTCTGCCCAGGATAGAGAGATTCACGTGTTCAAGGATAGGACATCAGGGAAGAAGCCTATAAACCTTCGCTACGTGTTTATGTTTCACTTGCATTTTTTCCCCATTTAGGTCGAGGATCTTGTAGCACATCATGGTGATCCACAGTACTTTTTGTGAAAGTCCAAAATTTTCAATTGCCTTCAGAATACCCATCAAATGAAACCTAGTGTTTAAAACAGAGAGGACGTGATCAAGAATCTGGTACTTGGCTTATCACCTGCCAATTGCATCTACCTATAAGCTTTCTTCATCTTTAGAAATGAGACCATTCGGTGTAGCAGCCCGAACTCAGCTTCCATACGCCTGCTCACATTCTTGAAGTACTTACCTTGATGAGATTTAGTTATATAGCATGAAATTCTATAGTTGTTTGAGATACTTTACATTAGAAAGGATTAAGAATGTCATTTTCAATAAACTTATGGAATAAGAATATGAAATATTTATATATATATAGAAACATGTAATTTTTTGTTATTTCATTTTAGAAGTTATTGATGTAATAGGGTTGTGTTAATATATGACATATTAGTGGTTATAATAGTTAAAATTGTTGTACTTATTTTGTTAAGTAACTAAAAAGGTTGTCGAATGATTACTCCTTATTGTAATGGTTGTTGAAATTGTTAAGTTGTTTATTGAATAGATCATAAGTTGTTGGGAAATTTTTGTTTGGGTATCTTGTGATGATGAGTTAAACTTTTTTGGAATTGAGATTGTTTTGAATTGATAATGAGGTGAATTACGTAACTTGAGTTGTGAAAGTAATATTGCTTCGATTTTGAGTTTGATGTTGATTTTGAGATCAAGTGTTGTTGCCACCCTGTTGGGTAACCCCTGTTTTAGTGATTTATCAGTCTTCCAGAGAAAGGGAAAGAAGGGTGTTGCTTTATTATTGGTTTCCACTTTTGGTTCTTTGTGAACTATTGCTTGTATGATCCATTTGATGTTATAGATTTAGCCTTGCACTTGAAAATAGTTTCGTTATGAAGATTTTGTGTAGGAGTGTGTTTTCCTTGCTTAATGCAATTTATCTTGTGGCTTTATATGTGGTGCATAGAGCTTACCCTAATAGTGTCTTTTTGAGTCTGTTGTTCATAAAGGGAGTGGCTTTCAATGGGGGCCGAGACCCGGAAGTGGTCTCAGGGTAACTCATTGGAAGTTTGTTAATCAAGTGAAAACGTTAATATTTAATTAGGGGTTTTGGATAGAATCACACATTAACAAGATATAAGTGAATGCCTCACTCATGGCTCAAGTACTTGTATGGGCTTGAGATGAGTTGAGAAGGCCTGGAATGGAAAAATCATTATCTTGTCCTTATGAAAGATAATCGATGCCGCATTGGATTGCATGTGGGGCCGGGTTTCGTAAGAGGTCACCAGGGTAACCCAAGTTGGGGGCCGGGGCCTAGGAAGATTCGCCAGGGTAACCCATGCAACATTGCGATGACACTCTTCCTTAAACAACCAAGTATGCTTTGTTTCCTTCTATGTTATTCTTGAGTCTCTGGAAGCACATGTTGGCATTTGTATGTTGATGCTTTATTGGTTATTCCTTATGTTGGGCACATCTTGTGTTGGTTATATCTTGTGTTGAGATTTCCTTATGTTATTGTGGATCTTGTTGTGAAGTTTGTACCCTTGTTCTGTATGATGGTTATTGTTGGGGATCCTTTGTATCTCTTAGCATGAGGGGTGGGCCTTCGGTCCACGTGGTTGGGTGGAACATGCTATGCACCCCATTGGGTCCCCAGTTATCGATCGAGAAGTGAAATTGTACCTTGCAGTGACTCTTGAGTTATACCAAGTTGGATCCAGTATTGCAGCTTTGTACTCCTTCATTTCAAATGTAACATTCCATATTATTGTATCATCCCCATTTATGTTGGGAACGGCATTGTAATATTGTAACTCTTGATTAATATGTTAACCATGTTCATGTTATCTTAAGATCAATGGTGTATACTTACCATTCATGTGATGTAATAATGTTGTTGTGAAAAGTAATGCAGTCAAGTAAACCCGAGGGATTTGTTATATGTAGTTCATGTTTAGTTTTCATTTCTTATGGTATATGATTATTATGATGTATGTAAGTACTTAAAAAAAAAATTGGTGCCATAAATGTTATATATATTTGTATCCTTTGGGGTTGCTTGGCGGGCATTAAAATCATAAAGGAGGAAATTCATGCAGTAACGAGGTTGAGCACAATAGGAAAAATTCCAAAAAAGAAATATGCCAAAAATGGAAAAGTAACTGAGCTTACAGGAGCCACACTAGATGGATGGATCTTGAGAATTTTGGCAATTACAAACCCTGCTATGCAATATGGCACAACAGGTATTGCATACAAAATCAACTACACCAATCAAGAAAACTCCACAATAGTAATAGAAATTCACACTGCATGTTAGATGGTGATAGAGGAGAAATATTTTGACTTATGCAAGGTGATGATGGAGTAGCTAATGGAGAATCTATAAAAAATCAAAACCTCTTGGTATAAATTTCGGTACAGTACACTACTCATGTGCCTAGTGTTCTACTTCTTGAATGAATAGTACTAACATTCAAAGGAAAGGTATGGAAAATGAACCTACCAGTACTAGCACAAATAAATATCCACACTTGGAAATTCCTAGACAAACAAACATACACTGCCACATACTACCTAGGGTTTCTTCAAGAACTTCTAGTAGTAGCCACAGGCTAGAGAGTGGATACCATACAAATCTATTAAACAATACATCAACACTAGCACTTTCCTGATAAACAAAGACTACACATACATGGAAGTGGTGGAGCCAAGGACAACACTGATTCCTAAGCTCCCCTATGAAGTATCATAGAGAGAAGTGGATGCCTATGCCTCAAATATCCTCAACAAGCCAAAAGACCCAAATGTAGAAAGATTTGGGACATATAAAGAAATCATGGACCAAATTCATAAGAAGAATGCAGCTCAAAGAAGTTCAAGAAGAATAAAGAACAACTAGAAGCAATGGGGAATCCCACCAAAAGGGATAACACAACCTTCGTCTTTTGTACCACTTCTAGAAGCCAACACACCAACAACATGAAAATATAGAAGGTTACATGGAGAAGCTAGAAAAAAGTTGGAGGGTCTTGCCTCATCATAAATAGTAACCACACCAAAGGTGCAAGAAGTATTTGAAACCTTGTTATAGAAGAGTGTGGAGAAGAAAATTCACATGGCAAGAGCCAAACAACCAGTGAAGAGAAAGATAATAAAATTTTCCAAAGAAGAGGAGGAAGAGGAAGAAGTTGAAGAAGTACAAAGCCTCCACAAAAGAAGAAGGAGCACATGGTGGAGATACAACAACTAGAGGTTTGAGAGCAACCACAACCAATGGTTGATGTTGTGTCCACAACAAACAAAATCATATATCACTATATGTTACCGCAAGTCCTCAATATGTATGAAGACAAAAATATAGAAAATAAAGAAAGAATAATACAAATTTTAGTAAAATATATAATAAAATTCAAAAAGTTTAGAAGAGGTGATTAAAGATTTTTTGGAGCCAATGATTGTCGCACTCCAAGAGAACAGGGAAAAATCCATGAAAGCAAAGGAGGAGATAATAGAAAAAAACAATCTAGGAGGTAGCATATAATATTACCACAAAACAAAAGGAACAACTAGTGCAAGCCCAAGCTAAAGAGCTCTAGACAAAATAGAGGGTGGACTTTAATGGAGGGAGAGAAAAAAAAATAGAGAAATTATAGAAAGAAATGATACAACTTACCAAAAAGCTCCACGATTCCCTCTTGGAAGTGAAAGGAATGCTAGGTGCATAAACAACTTACAAACATGGATCTAAGCAGGAGAGGGTTGAAAATTTTGTTACAAATATTTAAACTAAATTATAGTTTAGATGCACATTTACTTATTAAATTTTAGATTTAAACACATAAAACCATAACACACAGATTTATGTGGGAAAACCATTTCACGAAAAAAAACCCGTGCACACCAAAGCATAGATCAATTGTACATTATTAGTAACAAAGAAATTACAATATAATAGTAGAGTCTACGCTCTTGCAGGTGTCTTTACACTGTGATACAAATCTTGAGTAAATTTGACAGCATAACGAATTCTTATAAAATACAAAAATCATCTCTCAAAATACATAAACATCTCTCATATTTATAAACCTCTAACATGGGCACCCAGGAATGTCATGTGTCACCTCCACAATCTTTGCATGCATGCAAACTCAAAATTAAGAACGTGCACAAGTCTTCACTATAGAAAAAAACAACCTACCAATCATGCAATGACATGCACCAACATGCAACAACATGCAACAACATGCAAGGCATCCAAATCCAATATTTTATGAAAATATTAAGTAGCCTTGACATGCATGGTGTCCCACTAGAGAAAATATAGTCAACTACCAATTTTGAACTCTCTTTTGACTTCTAGTCAACCTGATTGGTTGTCATAGTCTCGTTTAGCATCTTTCCAAAACCCATCAAGTGATAACTCTAAAAGCTAGGACACATGTCACTCTAACACAACTTTGAGAGGTTTTCACAAACACCTCTTCCCAATTACTTGTAAAATTCTATAAAATAAAACATGTAGTATCCTAGGGGTCTTCTTTGATAGTGACAAATAGGGATAAAATACATATACCAAAATAAAGAACATGTATTCTAGACTACATGAAAGTCATCTTTTCATAATTTACAATCCCAATGTTTTAAAATGATGCCTTAGACAAAGTCATAAATTTTTTATTGAACCCCAAGACTCAAACTAGTCTCCCTCATTTCATTACATAATTCCCATAGCTCTTATATAATATAATGTTTTTACAAGTGGAAGATTTATAGATAGAATAATTTACAATATTTCCAAAGGACCTATACATATAATTCCTAGAGATCGCATGTTATGCTTATTAGGTCTTACTTCCAAAATTTAGAAACTAGGTGGTGTCATTGACATGCACACTCCCCCATAATGACATCACCTAAGGCCAATCATTGATTTGTATTTGGAGAATTTTATTCTGCACAAAGATTTATTATGTGATTATTGAGATTTCAACTTGGTTCTTTTTATCATAATATATCTTCCACCTAATAATTTTTATTTTTATGTTTTAGAGGGGTAAACGCTTTTGATCCAAACCTATGAACTAGTGAGTTCACAAATGGAGGGGCCTCATCCCCAATATAAATTATTAACAATTACACCCCAATGGAGTTTGAACCTTGATGGCAAGAATAACAATACAACAACTTAACCATCACACCATGCCACTATTGGCATCTTCCACCTAATAATTAGATGAAGAGAATTTAACATATATTTTTTAATGAAAAGCTCTCTTGAATGAAGTGCCCATGATATTTGATGTGTTTTTCTCTTTAGATCCTAAAAATATGAGTATATTGCGGGAGAAAAATACTTCTAGTTATCATATAATGTGGTACTTTTACTAGTACCTAGATGAAACTCTTCTGTTAATCTTCTAAGCCACATTTATTCTTCTCGAGTTACTTTTTTATTCAGCCATTTTATTTATATAGTATCTTGTTTGAGTATTACTCCATTTTATTTTGAAGACGTAGTATGAGGTAGATTTCCTATAAATAGGATCACCAACATAGTTAGTAGCATAATAATCAATAAATTTTATCCTTGGTGAAGGAAGGATAAAGACCATTAATTATAAATTTATACCTTCAGTGTCATTGAAATAAAAATTATTTCACATAATTTTGCTTAATATATTTGTAAGTGATCATCCTAGAATTAGCTAATCAAAATGTAAAAGAGAATTATCTTTAATAATTGATTTGGTATATACTTAAATTATGTAAGTCATTTAAATATAACATGAATATAATTTTTAGCTAAGAGATTGAGTCAATTTACCCCCTAAAAAATCATGATTATTACATTCTCATTTTACAAGGTCATTAAGGTATGTGATTATCATGAACTTAAATAGGTATGAATTTTCATGTTTTAAAGTAGAAGGTAGCTATCTACTAAGTATATAATTAAGGATCTATACACAAATTATCTAAGGTCAAATAGTTTATTAGGGTGATAACCACCCATTACAATTAGGTGCAATACATCCAAAAGAAATGAAGCAGAAGGTTTAATGAATGGTATAATGCATTATAATTTTAAAAATATTTTTTATCATCATCCACCAATGTTTCATAGGCCATTGATGAGGGTAATCATCAATTATTTGATGTGGGAATATATCTTGTATTAAAGTATATTAAACTATATGATCACTTGTGTGACATGAAATTAATATAATTGGTATTCTTTAGACTTTTTTAGATAAGTTTTATCAATCAATTTATACTTAAGAGTTATAAATCTATGTACAATTCACTATATTTTTCTTGGAAGAAAAATCTTTTCGGATTAAATTCCTTATATAATCATAAATATAGTGATGCAAAAACTCTAATAATTATATCTAAGGTTTCACAAATTTGTGAACTAGGTTCCATATTCTTGTGATATAGTACACCTCAAAGTTTCTATTGGTGTTGAAATAATCCAAATGATTGATAGATTAAGTCTTCTTGTTGAACCTAATTCATACTATTGAGGAAAATGAATTAAAATAGGACAATAATTCAAGGTAAATAATCCCGCATGTTAGGAAACATATTGATTCACATCACAACATTAAATCATAGACTAGAAACATGGTAGCCAAAAAAAAAAAAAATGACCTGATGCAACCAAAGAAAAAATGTATTGGCAAAAGTATTGCCCATTTATTTTCTAGTTATAAGAAAACTTCATGGCTCATGCTTAGATCTTTCCAAAGCTTGAAAAAAATTGTATATAAAATACTAAAGCAAGAAATTAATTAGCACCAAGTATGGTAAAATACTTGGTAAAATAGAATATTTATAATTAAGGATAGGATGTTGAGATGAATCTTTCTTGCATAGAGCACATCCAACCATCATTCCATTCAAGACAAATTTGAAAGAGGGATAAATAACATATTCAAGACTATATAGAGGGGCAAACATGTTATGTCAAAATGAAGAAAGGGAAAATAGTTTCATTTGTTTTCTTATGTGTCAGGAGATAGGCTCCCACTAGGTCTATTTTCCATTTCCATATTACTAATTTCTTTATTCAAAAGTTTAATATCCAAGTTATTAATTACTAGTTGACTAATCATATTATAATGTTGAGTTGTAGCCTTCAAGCACTCATATAAGAATATGTAAATGGGCATTGACTTCCAATACTCATAGGTTTGTAAGAAATCCAAATTTTGAGGTTTTCCTTATTGCCTCAAACAAATATAATACCTTTCTCTTATCTATCATCTTTGTGTTTATTCATAAAATCCATATAATTAAATATGAAATTCTAAAAAAATCAATTATTTGATTTCGACCATTCTACATGCATCATGTATGACATATAGATTTTATCCATAATCTCAAATTATATTTCCTTTTCCAAATCATCTCAATGAAGCTACCCATCATTCTAAACAAATTATAAATATTTTCCTCAATCGTGTCCACTCCTCTCATCCACTCCTCTCATCACTATGTATTACAACAATATAGCCAGATATCCTTTGATTAGAAATGATTGGAATATAAATCAACTTTGAATTTTCAAATCTAATTAGATTTGATGAGATCAAAATTATTTATCTATGGTAGAATAATGAAAAAATCACATACTACTTACCCCTTGTGATTTCTAATGCGACATGTCTCCCATACAAAACACAGATTATTTTCATCACCATGTAGGTCGAGGAGGTGAAAAATGTCCATATTTGGATGGCAAAAGTTGATCTGATAAGCTCAACTTTCTATTTGGTTTGGATTGGTTTATAGCTGGACTCTTATGGGGCAGGAACTCTCAAGTTTCTATTGATTGAACCCCATTATAGAGTCGAGCAAGCGTTCAAGTATAGGTACTGGCACTATCCACACCATCGACACTAAGGGAGATCCACAATTGGTTTGGTTCCTAAGACGTAAGCTGTTAATGGTGAGAATCCAACATTACCCATCTCTGATTGCATCGACGTCATCATCTCATTGAAAGATTATATGATAATGACCCCTCCTTGAATGATTCATCCAAGCATCAGTTGAAAGATCATATGATAATGACCCCTCGTTGAATGATTCATCCAAGCATCATGCAATTGCCTCATTCACTCAGTGGCCCAAGTAGAAGAGTTGGAGACTCAACAAATGGGGAGGCGCCTACCGTAACCCTAAAGATAAAACATGTTTTGTTTGGCGAGCAAAGGCAAAAGTGGCATAGCCCATTACTCATCACAAAGAGACAAATAATATGAATCAAGCTACCCTATATATAAACATATCCTTCAATTTGGATGGAGTTTCTCTCGAACAAGATATGCATCGTGACCTGGGTCTCCAATCGACAACAAAACTGGTCCTACACCGTCGGTGACAAAAGGGTAGTCTTTATAGGTACATATAGCTGATTTGGGTGACAAAAGGGTAGTCTTTATAGGTACATGTAGCTGATTTGGATTATATAGCTATTAGTAAACATAAAGAACTATTGATGTCTCGATTGCAACACATCGAAATGTCAATGCATGGTAGTGAATGTATTCATGGTGGGTATATCGTAGGTGGATGGAGGAGGAATCTAATGGGAAAAATACTTTTCTTGGCTCCTTCAATCGACGCTCAAGCATTTAATTTTGAGCCCTTCCAATCCCTCAATGAACTATTCTTCTCTTCTCTAGCACATGGTTGACTGCATGATAGAACACATTTGATTGAATCCACCTACAAAAGGACAAGACCCTCTTTAGAATGAAGTGTGAGAGATGGAAACAATTGCCGGTTCAAATTGACCATTGCATAGGGGAAGAAGAAACATTGCTATCATGTGATGGGAGCATGGTAGAAACATGACTCAGTCTTATCTCTAAGACTTATCCACCCAAAGGGACTGGGATCACTGTGTATTTGAACCCAGATCAGAATCAAATTGGAATTAATTCTTGAGATAGCTATGGCTTGCATTGGCATTCTTCAGCTGTACTACTTGGTCGTGCAGCCTACCTGGTGGTGTGGCTGCACCATGGAATATTACATATTTATGGAAAATATTGGTATTTACAGCATGGCTCAACCAGAAGGTGTGCTATCTTTGGACAATGGGATAAACATTGGCATGCCATGGAGCAGGAAAAACATAAATCCCATGCTACAATATATTAGACCTAACACATTAAACTGTAATAGATGAAGCATTACACCATCACAGTCTAGAGGCATAAACCATGATGTGAAAGGTCTCATGGCTTGAAATGTGACACTTGTTCCTTTATTGAAGAGGCTTGTAGTCTATATGAATTGTTCAAAGTTATAGATACAAAAGTATTATAGATTTTTCATATTTTATATTTTGAGAATCATGTCTTCTTATTAAGTCCAATCATAATAATATATATAAATTTGAATTAAATCAATAGAAAAAAAAATTCAATTAGTAAATAATTAGTATGATCTAAATGACGTTGATATTATGTTAAAAATTAGGATATTTGGTTAATAATCATTATAAATAAATGTTATATAAATAAAATGAGAATTGCAAGATACACATATTAAACACAATACATAATATATACATTGAGACAACATTTCTAAATAAAAAGCATTGTAAAGCCTCATTCTATTTAAAACGGTTACAAAATTATCTATTAAAACATAGACCGAGCCTAGGGAATTACTTCTCCTCACTTCCACATGACCAAGGTTTATAGTCTTGTAAAAAACTCCAATTTTTACTAACTCTCAATAAGAGAGGTTCTCTTAAAATATAAAACAAGGGGTGAGAAAATACCTAAAGGGGTATTAGTCACACCTATACTAAACTACCATTTATAGATAATCAATAATCTAATAGTTATTAGACTAATTATTTTAAATAAGATATTCTTAATAAAGCATATAGTATATATAAGGTTCTATAACCTTATATTAGAATAATATATAAATGTTATAAGACTATGACACCTAATAACAATATGTTCTAATAGTTGTGGTTTGTTTGTGTGTGGCTCTGATGGTTGACTTTGTTTTCATGACTAACTAGATGAAATTGAGAGATTAATTCTTGCAATAAGTTCAAGTTGCGGTTTTCAATTTATCTTATGATATCAATATTGTATTTAGTTTCCTCATAAATATGATTTATGAATTGATTGTCAATTTGAAAGATTTATGATACGAGTCCTTGTGTTTTATTTTATTTTTTTGTAGGATTTGTTTTTCTCTTGAACTATTTCTTTAGTAGGGTTTTCCTAAGTTGATAGGTTTTCCTAATCTCATCTATGATTGTCTTAATTTAATCTTCTCTCACTCCAATCCACATTAAGTGTTAATGCTAAATGGGGAAGAGGGATGTGTATTCTTTTATTGAATGCCTTATGATGAGATTGATGAATTTTATTTTATTTAGTTTTTTTTTTAAATAATTTTATAAGATTTCAATATGCAACTATCTACATTAATGCAAAAATTAAACTAGTCTACTTTATGTGTTTTTCTAAAATTTAAAGATTATGTAATTGCTATTTTCTTGAAATGAACCTTTTAAATGATGTAAATTTATATGATTTTTTTAAGATGTATTTTTTTATGTTTTGTGTTTTTATTTTTTGGGTTTTTTTTTAGACTGCATGAATTGGGTAGGCCCCTATAAACTGTAGTGCACTTGGTAAACTTTTTCCACGTGATCAGTGACGCTTGCATGACACACGCTCTAGTACCACAGGGATGGGGAGAGACTAGACCTTGTGACCTCCTGCTTGCAACGAGAAGCTTTAGCCAATTAGTTAGTCCCCTTGCTCCATTTTTTAGGATAATTTAATCCAATCAAAACAAGTACAATTTATCTAAGATCTCTTAAAATATACGAAAAATTAATCTAAGGTCTAAAATCTAACAAAGCATGACATTCTAACTATCTAAGAATAGATGATGAATTTACTTTTTTTGAGGGAAAGATAATTTTATAATTACTAAATCTACAATAAATAATTCCAAAAATAAACAACCTATGGGAAAAATACTTGGCATCCTCAAGGATCTAAATTTATTTGTATCACCCTTAATAACTTAGTTAGGACCTCCACTAATGAGAATAAAAAATAGATATATTGAGGGAAACTAGGAGTTTTATATAAGAATCTTAGAAGCTTTAGAAGAATGACTGCAAAAGGATCATAAATTCATGTGGAATAAATAGATGCTTGTGGGGGGATATAATGCAAAATATTGATCCTTTTGAGGTGATTGAGCGTGGGAATGAGATATATTAGAAAAAATGAAAAGAATGTAAGAACATAAACAACCTTTCCTAAAACTATTATGGAACATGGTATTTGTAGTTGGAGAAGAAACACTAATGGTGGGGTTGATTGAAATAAGACTAAATATTTAATTAAGAGATCATAGAGGATTAATTGAAAGATAACAAAAGACTAATTGAAAGTTAAGGGGATAGGAGAATTAGTTAGGGGAGTAGTAGTTTATTCGGGGCTAGGGAGAACTCTTAATAAAAATAAAAATAGAAGTAAACTAATTGTAAGTGAAAAAATAAAGCATTTCAAAAGATAAAGGGTCACCCCTTTTTCTATGGCAAGCCATCCAAGATACCCTACAACTTAATGGTAGGCCACCTAGGAAACCCAAGGGTCTCTTGGGAAACTCTTCAATTGAGTATCTTCAAAAGGTGATCAATAGCATGTGAAAATAATTGAAAGTCAAGTTAGGGGTTGAACACGATGGTCAAGGGGATATATAGGTTATGGGATACATCATGAATCCTAAGACTATTGATAGATGATGTAATGTGTTCCTTTATGGGTCATGATATTGATTAGCATATGATCATTGGAATGTCATGTTGGACCATGTAACATTGAGTGCTTACAAATCCTACAACCATTAAGTTAGAAAAGGAACATCCAAAAATTTGATATCTCAAGTTCATTTGATTCCATAGGTTATCATCAAATATGTAAGGAAAGAGAATACTCAAAACTTTAATAGCAACCATGATCTCTAATCCTCGAAATAGACTAAATTTAGGATGACATGGATTTTATACTATGTTAGATATTTTTATGAACAAAAAATATACCTAACATAAAATGCTTATAAGGTAATAAAACAACTAGATGAATAGTATAATGTTATATACTAGATTCAATATTATGATACAAGTTACAAAGAGTAATATATAAATATATGTGCCTCTTGAATGTATGAAGCAAGCAGAAGGAATTTCTAAGAGAAATGAGTTAACCCTCAATCACTCAAAATAAAGAGATGAGTTAAATCATTCTAACTAAGGGGTAAGTGCATCAAGACGGTGCATAAAAAGAGGGTCAAAAGTGGCCAATTTTATTCTTAAATTAGCTAAACCTGAACTTGGAGGAGTAATTTGAGATTCATGCACTCAAAATTTGAAGATATAAAAGAAACAAGAATTGTAGTACTCTAAATCTAGTTTGTAAACTACTATTTTTTTTCAAAAATAGATAAGATTAAGAGGATCAAATTCTTCACACACACAACAGTGTTCTTGTTTTTTCAACAAAACATAACATAGTGTCTAGTGTGCACCCCTCAATTTTTTTAGTTGCATTTAGTATTTTCAAAAACCCATTGGAAGAAATATAGTTAAGAGTGAGTACTATAAGTTGTATGTTTTTTTGTATTTTTTTATTGAGTAATTTTTTATGATTTTTCAAAAGTGGTTGCATCTTGAAAATTGCATCACCAAGCATGCACGTCATAACTTGCACCAAAATAATAAAAAATGAAATAAAAATCCAATGTCTACAAAATGAAGTGTAGACCAATATCATATTATTTTTTTCCAAATTTGGACAAGTACGTCAAAATTTATTAAAAAAATTCAATACATATGTCTCTAAGTGTTAGATATTAGTCATTGCATGGAGGCGGAGGCTGCATTCATAAGTGTTAGATATGCTATCAACAAAGGATACTCCAAATTATGGGTGGAAGGTGACTCCATGAACATAATAAATTATCTATGTGGCACTCATACTCTGAGTTGGAATGTCGACCAACTCATTAAGGATATGATAATCATGTTGCAATCTTGTGATGAGACACACGTCTCTCACGTTTACTAAGAAGGAAACTCGTTGGCTGATTTTTTTTCCAATAAGGCTATCAGTTTAAATGAATTTTGTTCGTGGGAGGAGGGATCGATCCTTCCCTAGAAAGCTAGGAGTTTATTAAGAAATGATGGTGTGGGGTGAGGTCATGCGACATTTATGGTCTAGTACCTTCCTCCATTTTGCATGCTTTTTGGGTGTCTTGTTGCTCTCTGGTCTTTAGTTGAGTTTTTTTCGCAAAGGTTTTGTGAGTCTTGTGTTGGTAGCCATGGGTGGTGATAGGAGAAAAATTGAGCCACATTCATGTGGAGACATTTAGAGAAAGAAGAAACTCTAGAATATTCTACGCTATGGTAATTTTACTCCATTTTTGGAGAGATTGCACAGGCATGATCCTAATGCCTCAATGTAATTTGTTTCTTTCTGGCATAATCATAAGCTCAAGGTTAAAGGTCTAGAAGTGGAGGTAAATGAGGATTTGGTTGCCACTATTACTGGGATGCCGACTGTGGGCTGGAAGTTCTTCAAGGATAAAAAGAGTAATGAGGAGGTGATGGTCCAATTTTTTAAAGATGATGAGCAAAAGCATTTAATCAAATTGGAGAGCTAGGGCTATGAGAGAACTTCCCTCAAGAAAATATGGGCAAGCATTGTTGAGGTGTTGATGCGTTACATGACTCTGGAAGGGAGGTTTAGGGCTATTCTTAGTCACCATTTTACTCTCCTCAACCATTTCAGACATGGTTTGTTCATTTCATTCCCTTTCTTTTTGTTATCATCTTTGGAGGTCTCGATGTACGCACATCTAAAGAATAGGAGGGCCCTTGTCCTTCATGAATGGGCTTATTTTATTAGTTATGGATCATGTCAAGACTCTTATCCCTACTTCAACTATCAAGGGCAAGGAGAAAGCTTTAAGTTATTTGTTTGGGTCGTCGGGTTTGAAGTCCTCTTTGGATGAGGAGGAATGGAATAAAGATGAGGAGGATGTTTCTCCCATGGCTGCGAATACATCTTTGAAGAAGAGGAAGGTGGTTGGTGCTAAGTGCAATAGGATTGCTAAGCAGCTGGCCCTTTTTGAGAGTGAGGACATGGAAGTGGGGTTGGGCGATTCTTCTCCCAAATCTATGGAGGTGGTTGTTGGTAAAGATGTTGTTGGTGGTGGTGTTGACGTGGGGACACATGATATTGTTGTGGGTTTGGTTGACAAACCGAGGAGGTTGTCGAAGCATATTGCTACTGAAGAACAAGGCCTCTGAGGTTCCGACTAAGGACCCCAATGTGGTTGGTAAGGATAAGGATTTTGGTGATAAGATGGTGGCCATTGAGGATTCTCCCATGCAGGATTTTCCCAAGGAGGAGTAGGACAAGGAGATTAGGGGTCTAGATGAGGAGGAAACAAAAAAGAAAAAAGCCAAACAGGAGCCCTTAAAGGTAAATCCTTTTTTCGAGGAATTTTCTTACCTTGATGATGATGCTACTTCCATGTTTGAATTACTGGATATGAATAGAGCTGCGGCCACCGGTACCTTTAAATTAGCCAAATGGACTCTATAGCAGTTCAATAAGATTAATATTAAAATTAGAGGTTTGAAGGAAAATATGAAGAATGTTCTGAAGGGTTCAGTTTTAGACATTCTTATAGATAGAATGGTGGACCTTGAAGGTTCCTATCATGACTTTAAGTCTCTATGCATGATGAAAGATTGATGGATCTAGAAGCCAAGGTTTTAGGTATAAATGCGGATATCAAAAAATTAATGCAGGCGTGTCATATCTCTATGAAGAACAGTGTGGATTCCTTGGAATTCCTTTTTAGAAAAATAAGTGAGCTCAAGGAGGATCAGGTTTATTTCTTTGAGCTTATGGAGAAAGAGCACGCGACCAAGGGAAAAGGTAAGAAATCTGTTAAGGATGATGATAAAGGACTAGTTGGCAGAGGGTCGGCTGATTGGAAGAAATCATTTGATGCTGAGAAGGATTTGTTGGATATGGTCGAAAGGCATAAGAACTAGCAGATTGAGGTGGCCAACACTCTAAGTGGCTTGAACTAGTGCTTGGTCTTTTTCTTTTTTGCTTTCTATTTCCTATTGGGTGTAGGTTTCTTTTAGATTGTGTTTTTGTTTTGTGGTTGTTGGGTGATGTTGGTAGTTTTTTTTCTTACTTTTAGTGTAGCACCCGCCTGGTTGTGTTTTTTGGCTGTTGGGTTGCTACTGGTGGTCTGTTGAAAATATTTCCTTGCAACATTTTGTATCTTCTGTTGTTAAGGGTTTCGGGTCCCTTCAAAACTTATTTTTCCCTTATAATCAAAACTATGGAAACATTAGTGAAAGAAATTAAAAATAAATGTTTTAATGTAGTTAAAATATAAACAATTTATATGGTTATAAAACTTAGAATACATGTGAAATTATGGTGGTAATTTACTAAGATTTGATTTATAAATTGTAAACTTGATGATGAGAAAGTTGAAAAATGAGAATGGAGGAAAAAAACATGTGAAAATGAGGCAAATGAACCATCCAAGCCTAAGTACAAGCCAAAATGCATATGTGTTTTATGCAAGATAAAACACATGTGTTTTGTGAAATCCAAAATGTGTACGTGTTTTGTGCAATCCCAAATGTGTATGTGTTTTGTAAAATACAAAACACATACATGTTCCATGCAAGCCAAAACATGTACATGTTTTGTAAAAGATAAAACACGTATGTGTTTTGTAAAATTATAGGTAAAAAACAAAGAAAATAAATAAATTATTAGTTTGAATGAATCATGCAAAGAAAATGAAATCATTAAAGAGAGGATAAAACTAAAATCACCAAGTATCTTATTTTAGAGGAAATTAGTATGAACTTCAATTCTTAACATAGCTTCAATAAAAAATCTATTTACTTATTTATCCTTTCTACCTTTCTATTTAAGGAATATTTCCATTAACAAGTATAGTGGGCATTACTATATATATATATATATATATATATATATATATATATATATATATATATATATATATATATAAATATATATATAACTAGGAAACTATGTATTTATGTATGCAAAGGCAGATTAACACAATCTCAATTTCATATTTAAGTACCATTGATATCTAAAATCTATTGTTACTTTGTCACTTTGATAATATATATGCCAACATTAAATTGTAAATCAAGCAAGAAAGTAATTGGTTAATATAAGCATTATAAGTTTGCATTCAATTAGCTTTCATTTTTGCAATAGGAGGATTTTAAGACTATTAGTTCTATTATAGAATTAAGTTGTCCACTTACATAAAAATAATAATAATACCCCTTTCATAGTAAGATTGTTTAGAGTAAATTATTCCTATTAAGTGGTTTCCCTTTAGTAAACCACAAGGATGACCTTTGGTAATAATCCATCGATATATATATTTTTTAATAATGAATTGAAAAACACTATATATATCTAGATTTTGATCTACTCACTATATTGTATTTATAGAGTTGTATAATATATTGGTATTATGCCAAAGGCGAGCATGTTTTGGACTACACTAAAATCATCATGTTCTTGAATCTAACTATCCAACTCTCTCTCCCTCCACCTCAGTCTCTAACTCTCTCTACATCTCTCTAAGCATCGTTCTTTATGGTTTATGATGGAGAGTTGAGAGTTGATGGTTTAGAGATTAAATTTAATTATGTAGGTTTTAGTGTTAAATTATTAATGTTGGATTTTAGAGTTTAATGTATAGGGTATAAGGTTTATGTATTAGGGTTTAGGTCGTAGGGTGTAGGGTTTACTATTGATGATATAGGGTATAGGGTTTAGGGTTGAGAGTACATAAGATTGAGTTATAAGGTTTAGGTTTGAGGGTATAGGAATCTTGATGGTTGAAGGTATAAGTCTTAGGGTAGAGTGTATAGGTTTTATGACCTAAGACTGAGTGTAGGGTTTATATTTGAGGGTATATGATATAGTGTATAAGATTGATGATATATCATTTAGGATTGGTTGAGGGTTCATCCCTTAGGATTTAGGGCCTAGGGTTGAGGGCATATGATATAGGGTTTAGGGTTGATTGTATATGGTTTAGGGTTTATTATATAGGCCTTAGTGTCCAAGGTTGAGGGATAGGATTTAGGGTCAAGAGGGTATATGGTATATGGTTGAGGATTGAGGGTTTATCCTATAGGATTTAAGGCCTAGGGTTGAGAGATAGGGTTTAGGGTTGAGGGTATAGGGTATAAGGTTTAGGGTTGAGGGTATGGGGTATAGGGTTTAGGGTTGAGTATATGGTTAAGGGTTTAATTTATTGGATTTAGTTCATAGGGTTGAGAGATAAGGTTTAGGGAATTGAAAGTATAGGTCATAGGGTTTTGGGTTATGGGTATAGATTTTAGGGTTGAAGGTATAAGGTCTAGGTTAGAGTGTATACGGTCTAGGGTAGAGTGTATAGGCTTTACAACCTAGGGAAATGTGTAGGGTTTAGGGTTAAGGGATAGGGTTTAGGGTTGATAGTATAGGGTATCTAGGGTTTAGGGTTATGGGTATAGAGTTTAGGGTTAAGTGTATAGGTTTTAGGGTTAGTTCCATAGGGTCTTAGTAAGTTAAATCCATTGTAAGACTAAAACTAAGAAAAACACATATGTGTTTTGTTAAGTTAAAAACACATACATGTTTTGTAAAGCTATATAGATCATCTGAGGGTTGGGGCATCTAGATCAACTAGATCAAGGAGCTCAAGGAGATCATCAAGATCAAGGAGGTTGAGGAGATTAACTATATGATGATAAATAATGACTTATGTTAGTGATGATTATATATCAATGTACTAATAATGATTTTTGTAAGGTGTATGTGATTTATGCCATATGTAGGTGAATGTTAATGTAGATATGTATATGGTTTAAAATGAATTAGAATATATCTAATGAAGAATGTATATGTATGTTGTGGATATGAAATGTAATAAACACATAAGATGCTTAGAATAAAAAATATAAACACTTAAGATAAAAAGGCAATGATGATAATATGCTTAAAATAGTGAATCTAAAAAATTAAGATGAAAAATGAAATCATGATAAGATGCTTAGAATAACAAATCTAAACACTTCAAATAAAAATACAATGGTGATACTTAATATGCTTTGAATAACAGGTATAAATACTTTGGACAAAAGTGAAATGATGATAAGATGCTTAGAATAAAAAATATAAACATTGAAGATGAAAATGCAATGATGAGAAGATGCTTAGAATAATAAATCTAAATACTTAAGACAAAAATTCAATGATGAGATGAGTTGGATGGAGATAAAGACCAGGTGACCATCTTAATACATTGAGTGTAGGGACATATGGAAGAAATATAGAATGAATATGCACATACAATACATGATTAGGAAAGAAAAAAATGATGGTGACAAGAAAGAAGTGATGGGATGGGATTAGGTGTATTTGGAATGCAATAATTGAACTGCAATGTAGAGAAAACTTAATTTAATAATGCATGTGATACTATACACCAAGGTATGAGGAACAAATGTGACTTTGTATCACATGCATAGGAATAACACAATGGTTTAGGGTTGAGGGTGTATGATATAGGGTTTAGGGTTCAGTGTATATGGTTGAGGGTTTATTATATAGGCCTTAAGGCCCAAGGTTGAGGCATAAGGTTTAGGGTCAAGAGGGTATATGGTATAGGGTTGATGGTTTAGCCTATAAGATTTAGGGCCTAGGGTTGAGGGTATAGAGTATAAGGTTTAGGGTTGAGGGTATAGGTTGTAGGGTTTAGGGTTGAGGGTATAGGGTATGGGGTTGAGTATATGGTTAAGGGTTTAACCTATTGGCTTTAGTTTCTAGGGTTGAGGGATAAGGTTTAGGGAACTAATGATTAGGGTATAGGGTTCTGGGTTATGGGTATAGTTTTTAGGGTTAAGAATCACATCTCCCCCTCTCTACTCTCCTCTCCATATTTATTGTTCTCTATCTCACTTCTCTCTCTCCTCTAGATCCACCTCTCTCTATCTAACCTCTCTCTCCACTATCTACCTCTCCTTCCCTCCCTATGTAGATCTCTCTTCTCTCTATCTCAAAAAACTCTCTTTCTCTATCTCTCTTCTCTATATCTCATCTCTCTCTCTCTATGTATCTCTCTCCCATGTCTCTCTCTCTCCTCTCTCCCTCTAATATCTCTATATTATTCATTATTTAGTGTGTAGGGCCTATGGTTTATGGGTTTAGGGTAGAGGGTATAGGGTTGAGTATATGGTTAAGGGTTTACCATATTAGATTTAGTTCATAAGGTTGAGGGATAAGGTTTAGGGTTGATGGTATAGGGTATAAGGTATAGGCTTTAGTTCCCTAGAACTACCTCTCTCTATCTAACCTCTCTCTCTTTATGGTTTAGGGTTGAGGGTTAAGGGATAGGGTTTAGGGTTTATTGTATAGAGTATCTATGGTTTAGGGTTATGGGTATAGAGTTTAGGGTTAAGTTTATAGGGTTTTGATAAGTTAAATCCATGGTAATCCCAAAACTAAGAAAAATTACACACACATGTTTTGTTAAGTTAAAATCACGTATGTGTTTTCTAAAGGTAAATCCATCACTCAAACCCAAAAATAAGAAAAAAACGTACATGTTTTGTTAAGTTAAAAGAATGTATGTGTTTTGTAAAGGTAAATCCATCCCCCAAACCCAAAACCAAGAAAAACATGTACGTTTTTTGTAAACTTAAAAGCACGTAGATGTTTTGTTAAGTTAAAATCACATACGTGTTATTGATACTATATGTATTTCTAAATGGAGGCCAACGTGCAAAAAATTAAGTTTAGGGACCAATAATGTGTCAAACACACAAAATATGCAATCAACTCAAATTACCAATCTATGCTCTATTTTGTCTTCGCACATCAATCACTTACTATTCACAACTTATTCACACAATTCTACAATATTCACATCACTGCTTGAATTCAGATCATTTTTCCATCATAGTCTCTCTTCCTCAACTCAAATTAACCTCGTATATGTATATTGGAATCCATCTCAAACATCAATTAGGTTGGCCTAATTAGATGTAGCCTTGATTTATGCAAAATGTGGCTTATTGGTCACCTAATTCAAACCAAAATTTCCTTCACACTCAAAACACAAGTAATATAGGTTGGCATGGACCTATAACAACTCCTCTTTCCATTCGCATCAAGTAATTAATCTTCTAAACACTTTGCATGTCTTAAGTCAGCCAAGCATAAAACCAAAAAGTAGAATAATCCAACTAATCAACAAAAAGGAATGCACATGCCACAAAATGTTGCACCAACTAAAAAATACATTGTAATGACACCTGTAAACCTTCTCCAAAAACTATAAAATCTAATTAGCCAAGGTCTAGTACACTAAAAATTGTGTAAACCATATTTGTCGAACTTCTTTTACTTGCAAATCTTGAACCACTTAACCAGAACAACTAAAATTATGAAATAGGATGCCAAAGATATTTATAAAAAAAACTAGAATCACAGAAGTAGATCTGAAAAGGAAAATAAATATAGACCAACTTATCAGAGGGCACTGAGTGTTAAAACTACTGTTATAAATACTTAGCCAAAAACCTTTTACAAAATTAACTTTTTTGTAGACATTTTTCATTCATCATGTGGTGTTGATGTGGTGTTGACATCAATGACAACTCATTAATGATAGCCTTCATTCTTTCAACAATCTCCCCCTTTTCCATTGATGGCAACATGTGCCAAAATAAAAATATCTAAAATTTTGAAATAGGATACCAAATATATCTATGAAAAACATACTAGAATTGCAGGAGTGGATCTGAAAAGATGAACAAATGTGGACCAAATTACTGGAGGGAGCTGAGTGTTGAAAATGGCGATATAAATACTTAGCCTAAAACCTTTTGCTAGATTTTCTATAACATCTATTATTCATCATGTGGTGTTGATGTGGAGTTGACATCAATGACAACTCATTAATGAAAACCTTCTTCACTCTTTCAACAATCTCCTCCTTTTTCATTGATGGCAACATGTGCCAAAACAAAAATGTCTCTCCCCCTTTGACATCAAGGGAAGAGGGTGGTGACCCACAGACATATATACAAACTAAACTTGCTCTCCTTTAGGAAGTTAACTAAAAAATCCTAATATAACCACATATATACAACAAAATCTAAAAACATAATAACCAAAAATTTGTACAGAGATAGAAGTGGTCAACCTGAAGATGTTGACCCTTGAAGCTTTTGAAGAATGGCTTTCCAAGTAGATTTTCCTTCTTCCCAACTCTTCTTCATTGTTGAAAGCATTCTATGTAGAGAATCAAGCTCTATCAATGTCTCTTCTCCTTCTTCTATAGTATTAGGTGTAGGATTGATCTTTGAAACTCTGTTGAAACTGGAAACGAAACTTAAAATAGGTTTGTGCTCTATTTTTACTAAGTCCCTTAGCTTCACAAGCTTCTTGATCACTTCTTCCTTCAAACTCTACAAAGTGAAAAATCTGTCATGTAAGTCCATTATAGCAATCTAGGTTTTATTGTCTTTGTCCAATTCTGGATCATAGGATTTTGATGAATTATCTATTTGAGACTCAATCGAGTCCATTTCAACTTTCATCCCTTGAGTGGCATTTGAACATTTCATGCAATATAAAAACAGTGCCTTTGCTCCTTCCTCGCAAGCTACAACTTCTTTCAAGAATTCTCTAACTTTTGTATGTGTAGATGCACATTTTTCTATAATATCCATTATCTTCTTTTCTTTAATCCTTATCTCAACCTCTATTTCAGATTGTCTTTTTAATCCAGAGGCATATTCCTTAAAGGAATCAAACAACAATTTGAAATTCTCCACTGTAGGTAGAGCTATGTCAACATTAGTACCTAGAATGATCTCTTGCAACACTTTTGTTGGTTATTTTTAATGAACCAAACTTTATCTCATCAGTTATCTATGAATTTTCCAAATTCAATGGTTAATAACTATGAGGATTGGCCAAAAAATAGGTGAAATCTTGCTATGCTTTCCCTCTACACTTTTGGCTTTGCAAAACCCGAGAGGGTGGTCTCTACAATGTATCTTTAGATACTCTTGTGCCTATTATCATATACATTGTACATAAACATATAAATTCTACTTTAATTACTTAACAGATGGAGTACTTTAAAGATCTAGCTAATCTTCATGGTAACATCATACTTAAGCATGAGAAAATGTTATAATTCAAATCTACATACATTCATATTGAAATTTGAGATTAAGATTGATTTGAATGTAGTTTCTATGAAAGATCTAAGAAACTGTAACATGAAATGACTAGGTCCTTATCCTAGGTGTTAGAAAAATAGTAAAGGAATAGCAATAATGGAAGCTTTAACAGATTACTATAAACTAGATTATGCAATGTAAACCATATGGAGATTTAAACAACTGTAAGCATTGAAAATGCAAAGAATAGAAAGAACAACACATAACATAGTGTTTAACATGGAGAAACCCTTTCGGGAAAAAAACTCCAACAAAGAAGAGGTGAATAGCTTGTATTAACAACAATGGTGTTCAAAATACAATCAGTCTAACTCCTCTTCAATCAAACGCAACATCTATGTACCTGTAAAACATCTCATAGTGTCTCCATCTCAACCCCTCAATATATAGACTCATAGGGGCTCAAAATACCACCATAAAATATTACCATGGGTCAAAACAAGGTTCAAAAATACCATGGTAAAAATCCATTCGACCCCTTACATGCTAAACATGGACTCTTACATGACATTACACCTTACAAGATGTCATAAGAATCCCTATAAAATAGGAGATGCTAGATTACATGTGTCATAAATAATCAATAGCTATGCAAAGATTCTCTTACACGTGTCATAGATAATTCTCACGTCCAAAATGCTATCCCCCACTTTTAGCCCTTACAGTTGTCATAGAATCCATCATAACATCCTTAAAAATAGGTTTTCCATGTTATACCACTAAGTAGGCATCTTTTGACAACTAATAACTTATTTTTCAAGGCACTGACATGTGGAAAAAGTGCCAACTCAAAATCTCACACCCCTTTTGATGGAGCACAAATATTTAATAACATAAATAATATTTATCCATGGGAAAAACTAAAGTAATAATAAATAAACAACTTAGGAATTTTCAAGGTTGAGACACCTTAATTCCCAGCATTCTACCACTTATCGAATACCTTTCAAGAGCTAGGGGAATCACACCATCATGGAATCAACTAGGTACAAGTAGCAAGGTCCATGGCCTTCCTACACCAAGTAAATTTTTCTATGCTCACAAGTTTGGTAAGAACATCTGCAATATTCTCTTGTGTGTCAATCTTCTTCAGCTCAATTTGACCATTAGCAATCAACTCATGAATAAAATGATACTGAATATCAACATGTTTAGTTCAAGCATGATACATTTGATTCTTAGCCAAATGAATTGCACTTTAACTATCACAGTTAACCTAAACAATATTGCAATCAAAACCAATACATGTACACAACTTTTGCAACCAAATTGCCCCCTTAGAGACATGAGTAGTAGCCATATACTCTACTTCAGTGGTGGATTGATGAAGGGTACTCACCTTACAATCTAAAACTCACAACAACAATAGGGAATTGTACAAAAAATATGCAAGAAGGAAGCAAATATTTTCTATTATCACTAAAATGAAAATGAAATTATAGCATTACAATGGCCATCACATGGGCGTTTTGATTACATAAATTTGCAAATTTTCAAATCGGAGCCACCATCCACTCTGCTCTACCCCCCTTTATAACCCCTATTCACATCCTTTATTTGGAAGGTGTAATCGCCCTAGAATCTTCTGGAAAGTGTAACTTCCTCAAGAAGATATTTTGAAATTTTATTAATTTTGGTAGTACAACTTTGTGGGGTCATATCTTTTGATCCGACCACTGGATTTTCTATTATAATACCTTTTCAAAAATCTCTTGAGAGATATTTGGCCAACAATTATGGCCTAAAGGCTGACCACTTTTGTTTTCTGCCAATTTTTTGGCCCATTTAGAGCCTCTAAGTGTGTCAAAATTGACTTTGAAGATTTCAATAGGATTTTCGAAAATTGAAATTTTAATATTTCTCAAATGAAAAATTATATTGAAGTGATTTCTTCGCTATCAGTTTCAATTTACCATTCTAGATGTTTGTGTAAGATTTTGTGCCCAACCATGCATAAATGCAAACTTACTAAAAATAGTAACCCTACCAAATTTAACCCTTATTGAAAAGAAACAACATTTTTTTGGGTAATGAAAGATTGCTCTTACACCTTGGATGCTCCTACATCATGGATAAAGCAATTGTAACTCGAATTTTACTCATCCAACTCATTGCTCCTCCAAACAAAGTAAACACATACCCACTAGTGGACCTTCGACTATCCAAGTCACCTGCCCAATCTGCATCAACAAATCCCTATATGTCCAATTACTTGACCACATTATCAGTACCATGATAAACCAAACAATAATAAGACCTTTCAAATATCTAAACACCCTTTTAACAAAAGTCCAATGCTCTTTACCAAGGTTAGACATAAACCTGCTTATAACTCCCACTGCTTGGACTATATCTGGTCTAGTGCAAACCATTACATACATCAAACTACCAATGCCACTAGCATAAGGAACCTTAGATATATCCTCAATATCATCATCAGAATTAGGACACATATCCAATCTCAACTTAGTACCAATTGGATATAGAATACTAACTAGCTTACGATCATGCATATTAAACCTCTACAAAATGACATCAACATACTTACTCTGACTCAACCAAAAATTTATGTTACCATGATCTCTTTTGATTTCCATTCCAAGAATTTATTTAGCAGCTCCCAAGTCCTTCATATCAAAAGCACTAGAAAGTTGTTTCTTGAGTTCACCAATCATTACCTTGTTGTTACCAATAAACAACATGTTATCAACATATAAGATAATAATTAGAATATGATCATCAATAACCTTAATATATACACAATGATCCTATTCACTCCTAAGAAATCCCAACTTCAATGCAAAATCATCAAACTTATGATACCACATTCTAGGTGACTGTTTTAAACCATACAAAGATCTTTTTAACCTACAAACCAATTTGTTTTTTCCCTTCACAACAAAACCATCAGGTTGTCACATATAAATCTCCTTAAAATCCCCATGCAAAAAATCAGTTTCAACATCCATTTGCTCTATCTCAAAATCACAAGTACCAACAATAGATAACAAGAATCTAATAGAAATTAATTTAGCGACATGAGAGAAAATTTTACCAAAATCAACTCCCTCTCTCTAGGAGTAGCCCTGAGCCACTAATATGGCCTTATACCTTTCCAAGTGACTTTCTGCTCCAAGTTTCTTTTTAAATTCCCATTTACATCCGATGGGCTTTCTTCCTTTGGGAAAATCAACAAGATCCTAGGTGTTATAGTTTTCCAATGTCATCATCTCCTCTTGCATAGCCTGCAACCAAGACTCAATTTTCCTTTAAAGGGAGAGCCTCCCTATAATATCTAGGTTCATCGTCAACACTTAATAAAGAAAATATACAATGGAAATCAGGTGGGATATACCTATTGACTAGATTTCATTGTCTTGTGGATCTTTTGAGAATAGGAGTATGAGGCTCTTGTTGTTCTTGACCTTGCTCAACCTCTTCCTGACTTTCTTCATCATGTTCTTTGGTTTGATTAGTAACTTCATCTAATTCATCATCTTCTTCCTCCTCATTGAATCCATCTCTTTTTTCTTCTCGAGGTGCATCTTCTTGCTAAATTTCAAAATGCACACTCTCTCCCTTATCCTTTTTCCTGTGGTTGTTCAGGTACATGAATAATTCTAAGCTCCCTAAAAATCACATCTCTAGAATAGATACTTTTCTTGGTTAGAGGATTCCATAGCTTACAACCTTTAACATTATCACCATATCCAATCAAAATGCACTTTTCAGCTTTATGATCCAACTTAGTCTATTTTTCTTTAGGCACATGAATATAAGGCTCACAACCAAATACCCTTAAATGCAAAATAGAAGGTTTCTTACTTGTCCACATCTCATAAGGTGTTGTTTCAAGAGCTTTAGAAGGAGATGTATTAATCAAGTAACAAGTAGTACTTACAACTTTTTTCCCAAAAGCATCTATCAAGTCGTGAACCACTTAACATGCTTCTAGCTCTTTCCATGATCATTCGATTCATCCTTTCTGCCACACCATTTCGCTGAGGAGTGTATGGAGTAGTTTTTTGTCTAAGAATTCCTGCATGCTTACAAAATTCATCAAATTTATTAGAACAATATTCCCCTCCATTATCAAACCTTAATACCTTAATTTTATAATCTGATTACTTTTCGACCAATGCTTTAAATTCCTTAAACTTAGTGAAAACTTCAAATTTATGTCGTATAAAATATAATCAGGTAAACCTTGTAACATCATTGATAAAGAAGACAAAATATCTAGATTTCCCAATTGATTCAACATCCATAGGGCCAAACACATCCATATGAATTAATTCCAATTTAACTTTAGATTTTGTACTGCCAGAAGGAAATGATTTTATTTTTTATTTACTAAACACACAATGTTCACAGAAATCAAAACTCTCATTAGAATAGGATAAACTGTCTAACAAATTTTTATTCAAAATAGACTTTAAAGTAGTCTCACTTATGTGACCCAATTTTTGATGCCACAACATACAAGTGTTTTCAAATTTATTAGTTACATATGCATCATTTACAAAATTAGTGACTTCTAGCTTAAACAGGGTTTCTTTCCTTGTTCCTCTCGCTATCACCAAATTCCCTCTTACCAATATGCAACCATGCTTATCAAAAGTTACACTTATACCCCTTCTAACAATCGGGTATGAAGTGTTATCACTGAGGTAGATTTCACCTCCATCATATTTCTAATATGTGGTAAACTACTCCTTGTGAGGAATCAGATGAAATGAGCATCCTGAATCAATTAACCAATTTTCATTAGTCATAACCTAAAGATAAGAAATCAAAGCTTCATCACTTGAGTTCGAGGATTTCTCTATGGAGGAATCAACTTGTTTCTTTGGATTTTTGCATTCCTTCTTCACATGTCCTCTTTTCCCACAATTCCAACACTTCACTCTGTTCTTCTTTCTAGGAGTTTTAGATCTTCCCTTATAATTTTCCTTAGGCCCATTCTTATCTCCTTTAGACCCTCTTTCTTTATTCATTACCCTTACGTTGAGAGCATCACCTATACTATCCATTTCCTTTTTCCTCATTTCTTGTGACAACAAAGTTGCTACAAGAGCATCCATCTTTGGATCTTCCATGTTAGCAGTGATAGCAAGTACAAAATTATCCCAAGATTCAGGTAAAGAATTGAGAAGCATAATACACTTATCTTCTTCTTCTACTTTGACATCAATAGAGGTTAACTGACTCAAAACCAAATTAAAATAATTTAAATGCTCAACTATAGATTCACCTTCCCTCATCTTAAGAGAATTTTTTTTTGCTTCAAGTAGAGTTTGTTTAACATACTTTTTGCTTGATAGATTTAACCTATCCAGTTCCACAAAGAATATGCAATCTTTTTTTATGACACATTCAAGAGAACAAAATAAAAAAGACATAGCCTGATAGTGCCTCATGCCTTTTTATCAATGATCTCCCAATCTTCACCACTCATTTTCTCATGTTTCTTTTCATTTGTTACAACTACCCATTGATCTTGTTCTTCAAGGAGATCCTCCATTTTCAAATTCCACAATTCAAAACCAACTCTATTAAATTTTTCAATATCCAAATGGTTAGAAGTTGCAACCATGGTTAAACAAAAATTATTGTAAAAAACAACTCAACAAAACTCCCACTAAAACTCAAAAAACCTTCGTTCTACCACCTAGAACATAGAATTGGCCAGGCTCTAATACCAAATGTTAGAAAAACGGTAAAGGAATATCAATAATGGAAGCTTCAATAGATTTATGTAAACCAAATTACACAGTGTAAACCATATGGAGATTTAAACAACTATAAGCAATGAAAATGTAAAGAACAAAAAGCACAACACACAACACAATGTTTAATGTGGAGAAACCCTTTCGGGAAAAAAATCTACCAAAGAAGAGATGAATAGCTTGTATTAACTACAATGGTGTTCATAATACAATCACTCTAACTCCTCTTTGTTGAAATGCACAAGACAACTGAGAGGGGGGGTGAATTAGTTGTCACCAATCAAATTCAAAAATCTCAAACAATTATTAACTCCACATCCACTTTAATCTATTATTAAGTATGAGCATGAAGTACAAATAAAATAAAGCAATATCAACACAAGAAACACTAGATTTACGTGGAAAACCTAATAAGGGAAAAACCACAGTGAGGATTAATTCACAATATAAAGTAATTGCAAAACCGTTTACAAAGAGGCTCATTACCAAAGGGCTCACTGCCCATAGATAGGACTCACTATCCAAATGGGAGGCTTACTACCTATAGATAAAGAAAGATAATAGAAAATACACCACAACAACTTTCACACATCCACAACCTTGATCAGAGAATTATAGACACTATTAGCTCACTGCTTTCAATAGTCTAACACATTGAAGTTCTTGTTGCCTCAATTCATTTTCACACAATATTTCACATCTATCTTGCCTCTCACACTTGTGGCATGCAATCCATAACATCTCAACTTGTATTTATACCATCTTCAACCTTAGAAACTTTCTCCAAGGTCGGCTACACATGCTTCATTTTACAAATTCAAATTAGGTTGGTAACTCAACATTCCCACAGTGGAAGAGAATGAGAGCAAACCAAACCAAAACTTAACCAAGATCCAAAACAACATCTTGGATCAATCACATGATTCCTTAATTGATACTTATCTTTCACATGACGTGTAAACACTAGGTCGACCAAACCTAATGAAAACACCAATGAACTTTGAAGCACACACTTCCACAACAAGAGGATAACATGCAAACCACATAACATGCTTCACAATACACTAGAACATATCTTAGATACCTTCATATTCATCCACAACTACTACAACAATATTCATACATAGAACACTTTCCATCAGTCCATCTAGACTGTACAAACACACATAGTAACTTAGAAACTAGTCTTTTGGAGCACCAAACCATGAACACCTTTGAAAGAACACAAATAACATCATTACAAGAATTTTTCCAGATCTCCAAGACTTGAAACAAACCAGCAGAGGACTGCGGAGAAGAAACATTTCTCCTATTCCATAGACAAACAACTCTACCACACTAGTTCACAAATTGGTGAACTCAACTTTCACTCTTCATCAATCCAAAAGCTATGATCTAGGATATATCAGCCAAGGATGCTCATAAACAACACTTCAGATCCACACAAGCATAGGATCAATGCAGAAGAAATGCGGAGCACCTACCAAAGCACATTTTGAATGCACACACAATTATGACTTCATTATTCATTAATTTTATCAAAATCACTTGGCAACTCATCATCTCAACACACTTGCAACACCATAAAGATAGCTCCATGTACTCACAACATCTCAATAGTATCTCAACTATACATGCACCACCTGCAATCACTTGTTTCCTTTCTCTGCAACAAACTATATTGTGTTGACATCAATGACAACATTAATGACAACACCACCGAACTCATTCATACTTGCAACAATCTCCCCCTTTGTTATTGATGGAAACACACGACTCTCTCTCACCCTTTGACATCAATGGAAAAGAATTTTTTTTTTTACATAAATCTGATCACTCCCCCTTAGGAGTGCATCCACACATCTCATACTACAACAATGATACTTCCTACTCCCCCTAAGGAGTACACCCCAGTCATTATTCTAGAGAAATGATGAATTTGTAGATCCACTGGACTGATGCACCTCCATGTGCACCTAGTTCAAAGAAGGAGGGGCAGTAACCCCCAAATTCTCCCTAAGATACTCATAAGTATCCTTAGGAAGAGCCTTAGTAAATATATCAACAATCTGATCCTTTGTAGGCACATATTCTAGCCTGACTTCATTCTTCAATACCTTCTCTCTTAAGAAATGATGTCTGATAGATATATGCTTTGTCCTTGAATGCAATATCGGATTCTTTGAAATATTGATTGCACTTTTCTTATCACAGAAGATTGGGATAGGCTCATCACACATCACTCGTATGTCCTTTAATGTTTGCTTCATCCATAGTACCTATGTGCAGCAAGAAACTAAATCTTGCTTCTTGTTTCACCATGAAACCAACCTGCATCCAAGAAATAATGCACCACCACTTGTACTCTTTCGGTCATCTACACAACCAACCCAATCTATATCAGTGTACGCACTCAAAGTAAAATCAGTATCCTTGGGATACCACAAGCCATAATCTAGATTTCCTTTTAGATATCTGAATATCCTTTTCATAGTTGTAACATGTGTTTCTTTGGGTTTTGCTTGAAATATGGCAACCAAACATATTGCATGCATGATATCTTGTCTAGTAGCAGTAAGATATAACAATCCACCAAGCATAGATCTGTACATGCTCTGATCAACTTTAGGAGATTCATCATCCTTACTCAATTTGCATTTAGTCACCATAGGGGTACTGACCAGTTTGGAGTCATCAATTCCAAACTTCTTAAACAATTCTTTAACATACTTTGATTGTGAAATGAATATTCCTTTATCAGTTTGATTAACTTGAAGTCCAAGGAAGAAATTCAACTCACCAATCATGGGTATTTCAAACTCTTTTTGTATCTCCTCTACAAATTTCTTGCACATACCCTCATTTCCTCCAAAGATAATATCATCAACATACACAACCACTATCAACATTTTGTTTCCTTCAACCTTGAAATAGAAATTACTATTTGTGGAGACTTTGTTGAACCTTTGATGTGTCAAATACCTGTCCAACCTTGCATACCATGCTCTAGAAGCCTGTTTAAGTCCATACAATGCCCTTTTCAACTTACAAACCATGTCTGAATGATCTAATAATTGAAATCCCTTTGGTTTTTGCCATGTAGACCTCTTCTTCCAATTCTCCATTCAACAATGCATACTTAACATCCATTTGGTATACCTTGAAATCTTTGTGAGCAGAAAATGCCAAAAACATCTGAATAGCCTCCATTCTTGCCACAGGGGAAATGTCTCTTCAAATTCTATTCCTTCAACTTGTGAATAACCTTTGCACACAATCCTTGCTTTGTTTCTTACTACTTCACCATTCTCATTCAGCTTATTCCTAAATACCCATTTTGTACCAATTACATTCTTGTTTACCAGTCTAGGAACCAATTCCCATGTCTAATTTTTCTCTATCTGTTGTAACTCCTCTTTTATTGCTCTAACGTAATTTTCATCTTTTCATTCTTCACACATTTTTTTAGGTTCTATCTTGGAAATTAAACACAAATTTATCTCAGTTGCTACCACTTTGCTTCTTGTCTTTACACCTTCACTTTTGTCTCCAATTATCTGTTCTTTTGGATGATTTTTCTATACTTATTTTGGAGTCTTAGGAGTAGGTTCCAGATCTTCTTCTTCAATTTTTCTTCTTCTTCCTTATTCTCTTCTTGTACTTATCTGCAGATAGGTTCATTTGGTTCAACTTCACTTATTTCAATTGATTTGTGCATATCTTCATCAACTTTTACATTTGCACTTTCAACAATCTTTCCCAATATTTTATTGATGCATCTATAAGCTTTGCTATTGGTTGAATATCCAAGGAAAATACCTTCATCACATCTAGCATCAAACTTTCCTAGGTTCTCATCATCTCTTTTAATATAAAATTTACTTCCAAACACCTTAAAGTACTTAATAGTAGGAATTTTTCCATGCCACAGTTCATAAGGAGTCTTTGTGATGTTACCTTTGATCTGAACTCTGTTAAGAATATAAAAAACAATGTGAATTTCTTCTCTCCAATATACTTTAGGTACATTTTCCTCTTTCATCATAGTCCTTGCATCCTCTTGAACAATATGGTTCTTCCTCTCAACAACTCCATTCTACTGAGGAGTTCTAGGAGGAAAAAGATGCCTCTTTATGCCATGCTCTTAACAAAACATATTAAACTCATTGGAGGTGAATTCCCCACCTTTGTCAGACCTTAGACATTTTAATTTCAGATTCACTTCATTTTCTACCATATCCTTGAACACTTTGAATCTATCTAGAGCTTGAGCTTTCTCCCTAAGAAAAGTAACCCTTGTCATTTTAGAATAATCATCAATTGGAAGCATAAAATACCTGTCACCATTAAGACATCCTATTCTTGTGGGACCACAGAGGTCTATATGAATCAATTCCAACATTTCGGTAGTTGATTTTTCTTTTCCATTAAAGCTACATCTTTTTTGTTTTCCCAACTAACAACTTCTATAAAAAATACTGGTAGGCTTTATGATTTTAGGCAGATCCTTGATAGCTTCTCTTGAACTAATCCTAATCAGATTGTCAAAGTTTACATGTCCCATCCTTCAGTGCCATATCCAACTTTCATTAACTTGAGACACAAAATGCTGACCATCAACACCCTTAAGCTGATAAATGTTTCCATATTTTCTTCTTCCTACAACTACCATAGTTCTAGACAATGATCTCACAAGTATTATCCTAAAACAAAAGCTTAAATCCTTTGCTACACATTTTTCCAACACTCAAGAGATTATGCCTTAATCCCTTAAAATAATAGACATCATCAATATTGTGTTTTCAATCAAAACTAATTGTTCCTTTTACAACAATATTTGCACTAGAATCATCTCCAAACATGACTAATCCTCCATCATACTTTTCAAGTTTAGTGAAC